>BQNB010037441.1:4051-49443 GCA_026074375.1 Tanacetum coccineum | reverse complement strand
TGTCTTAACTATGCTTAGTTGTTCTTATTATTGCTTATTTGATCTTGTTTGATGCTTCTCTTATTCTGTTTAAGCCTATTTTCATGTATTCAGTCCTTAAAGGAGTGTTTGGTTTAAGGGTCAAAGTGGGTCAAATTTGCTTAAAAACTATTTGGGTCACTTGGCCAACTTTGGCAAGCATTTTTTAAGTCTTAATAAGCTGTTTTTAAGAGTTTTTAAGTTTAATAGCTTGTTTTTAAGGTTTTTCTATTAAGTGCTTAAATCTGTGGTCATAAAACCGATTTTAAGTGCTTATTTGATTAAGTTATTGAAAACAGATTTTAAGCATAGTTTTAGAGTTGTTTTTAGTGTTAAAATGCAGAGTCAAATTTTTGGTTAAGTGTCCTTAGGTCTAGTTAAGTCTTTGTTAAAATCTGTCTAATTTGCTAAATGTTGAAAAACAGCTTTTTCAATTAGCCTTTTTATGCTTATTCTGAGTTTCAAAATGATTTTTGATTGTTGATATAAGCTCTTTGAGGTCCAAACTTAATCTGTTTGTAGGTCTTATAGTCATAAGGTTCCATTTGTTAGCTTATTTTTAAGCTCAAAAGTGCTAATTCTGAAAATCTTTGCCCTGCACCTAGGCAAATTAGCCTTTTTCTTTTTGCTTTTTCAGTGCTTATTTGTTGTTCAAATTGCTTAATTTTTGTTTCTATTTGCTTATTGGGTTCTAAACTTACTCTTTTTGTGCTTTTTAGCTTTTTGAAATTGCTTATTTTAGCTTAAATTGAGTTTGTAAATTTGCAAAAATCTGCTTTTAAACTCAGTAGCTACTGAGTAAAATAAGCCTTTTCTCTTAACCTTTTTCAAGGCTTATTTGATTTTCAAACTATTTTCCATTTGCTGATTTTAGTAGCTTGTAGGACAACCTTTTTAGGCATATAAGCCTCATACCCATAATGATCCATTAGGTTGCTTATTTTTAAGCTCAAAGTTGCTTGTAGGCCCTTTTTAAACTGTTTTCTGTCCATAGGCTTTTTAAAGCTTATCCAGCTTATATCATTGCTTATTTCAGGTTTAGATTTGCTTATTAGGTTAGTTTTAAGTCATTCTAGTTTATTTCACTTAGGTTAGAGCTTATTTAAGCTTATTTAGCTTTTTAGCTTAGAAATTTTAAGTTTAAAGCCTTTTAGAGATTCTGGCCTTTTAGCTTATTTTAAGGTCATTTCCTAGCTTATTTTTGTTTAGACTTGCTTATTAGGTGTAGGTGCATACCTGTCTTAGCTTATTTCCCCTTTTTAGTTGCTTATTGTGTTTAAAAAGATCAAAAAGTTAAGCATCTTAGCCTTTTAGTGTAGATTAAGCATTTTGTCACCATTTGAGCTTATTTCTGAGCTTATTGTTAAGATTTAAAATTTTTACCTTTATTAAAGTTGTAGGTTTACAGCTTATTTATAAGTTGTGTAAAAAGTTTTTAAAAAAAGTCAAAAAGGGGAAGGTGGAAGTCCAAGGTGAGCAGGGCTCGAACCCTGGACCTCAACACCCTCAACCCTTATAACACACACTCTACCGCTGCGCCCTTGGGACTTTTTCGTTATAAGTCCCAAGTGGTTTGTATTTAAGGGCTTTTTAGCCCTTAAGCTTTTCAGCATCTTTTAGCTTATTTACGGCTTATTTATAAGCTGTTTGTCCAAGTTCGTATTTTTCCTAGGTTCTTCATAGCTTAAAGTAATTTCTTGCATTTTTTTCAGATTTTTCCAATTTCGTTTAGTATTTTTTATAATTAATTTGGATAATATCCTTTTTTAATTCATAATAAATTAAATAAAAGTCAAAAAAATATAATTCTTTTTTTCAAAATTTTCTTTTATCATTTAGCACTTAGAAAAATTAATTTTGATTTCGTAGGGTTAAAATTTTAGAATTTGGTTTTTTTAAAGAACGGGATTGAATCCCGTTCACGTTTTTCGTGTTTTTAAGCTTAAATCGTTTTCGTTTTTGGTTTAGTTTTCTTAGTTCTTTCATTTTAGTCAATTAGGGTTTATAAAAAGTTAAATAATCATTTTAGGTTTAAATTTTGATAATTTAGGGTTTAAGTCGCGTTTTTACATTCCCGCGTTCATTATTAATTTCGTAATTGCCTTCGTTTTTAGTCTAGATTGCCTTTTAATTGCTTTTTCCCGTAGACTTATAAATCCAATCAAAATCTTTGTTCCATTCAAGCATGAATTATCAACCCGTCTTTTGACTTTCCATTGCATTCCTCGTTGGGGATAAACGACCCGGGAATATCATATACTACTCGAATTTTATTGATTTTCTTTCCTTGAACATTTTCAAGGGAAACTTGATTTGGTTTGGTTAATATAAGTAGTATATTATTATTATATATTATTTATACATACCTTAAAGAATTTTAATCACTAGCCGATCTGTCAGCTTTAAGGTCGAGTAGCTACGCTCTCGTTGGTCGAGATTAGATCCTCGTATGTCGTCACTCTCTACACTGGGCGTTGTCATTGATGACCTGTTATCTCAGGGTACTCTACCAGGTTCTTCATTGATGAACGGCCTTGTGGTTCTTGTTATAGAGTGTAGTGCCTGACAGTTTTAAAGAACGCGCAGAATGCAGTGCTCAACGAATGATTCTTGATAGTTTTGATGCGGAATCAGATTTTTCAGGAATACGTAGTGACCCTATTTAAGGGATTTAGAAGAATACAAGGCCGTTTCGACCACGAGATTGAACAGTTGGAAAATGAGTACAAATTAAGGATAGGAAAGAAGGGGTACATCCTAGACAACATATGGGAAAAATGTGAACATGTCCATGGGGAACAATATACTCGTGGCATGTTGAAGGATTTGAAGAAGACGAATAGCAAAGGGAAAGTGGTTTAGACGAGAAGTATTATGACCCTCCTCAAGTGTGTGTAGAAACATTTGAGGTAAAACGATATTCATTTTTGTCTGTGTAACCAAAATGTTAGATGATGTTATGCCATTAGGACGGGCAAATAGATCATGGTTCAAGGGGATGATCCGAGAGGAAATGGACACGGAAAAAAGTATCCTAAGGGAAAGGTAGTCCTGGCATAAGTCTAACTTAAAGACGCGTTTATAAACAAAAATGCTTGTCGAGAGACAACCCGTCTTGTATCCTTTCCCCTTATTTCATTTCATTTATGCATTTAGTTGGTTTGCGTAGTTCTCACTTTGTTTTCAGATTCTTACAACAAGGAGTTTGGGATCATCTTGGCTTATGGTTATGTGGAAAAAGTAGTTGCTGATTGCAGGAACTACGGCGTAGTTCCACTCTTGGACTACGCTGTAGTTGGCTTGGTATTTTTTATTCTATTTGTTTCCACTTAACTATGACGTAGTTCCACCCTTATACTATGCCGTAATTCTCTCCTGTAAAAACCTTATTCTTTAAAATAATTTGGAATTTCACAAAACCATGTATAATAAGTAAATGAACTTTTTGGGTATGTTCTCTGGAAACTCTCACAAGAATTTACTTGTCCACTCGGGCCACCGAGTGGTTTAAAAGGCTTGTTGCATATGCTAAATGCAACTGTGCTTCTTACAAAAGTGAGTTAGGTTTTCCATATTTTGTATTTTTAAACGTTTAATGCATTGGGTTTGTTAAGTGATTTCAAAGACAGGAGGTTGCTCAAAGCTTTCAAGTCGGGATTCAATCTCAAGACATGAAGCTCCGGTTATACAGAGCAATACTCAAGGGGGGAAGGTTCCGTTCTAATTCTACTCTTGTATTGTATTTTCATTCCCTTTATGTACAATAGGGACATTGTACAAACCAAGTGCGAGGATGAGAGTAGAATTACCACTTGAACTATATTTGCCTTCGATTTTCTAGTTTATTTTGAAAAATTGTGTATTTTTGAAAAAAATTGTCATGTTTTTCTTTACTGAAACTAGAATAAATCTCTGTCGAGCACAAATTACCCTTTATTTCCATTGGTAAGGTTTGCCTAATATGTCCGTTTTCATATATATTTACATAATCCACCAAATATGAGTGTGCTAGTAGTATTGTGGACTTTAAAATTTGGCTTGTACATCATTACAAGGCCTAATTGAGTGATAGGAATAGATGGTTCGAGAAGGTAACATTATAGGATTTACACCAAAAATTAGCTCATATGTGTATTACTGTGTGCATTTATCGACTTGTTACACAGACTTGTTGACCCCCCGTGATAAAACCCTCTATTGCACTCATTTTTACTACCTTTAGAACAACCCGTTGAGCCATTCTTGTTTTAAAACCTAAATTTTGTATGTTTCGTTACACCATTGCACCTTAGCCTACCCTGTAGTCTATTAATTCATCGTTGAGGAGTTGTTGGTTGCTTGAAATATATGGTTTGGTTGAATGGGTTTGGGAATCACGCTTACATAGAAGACCTATCTAAGAAAACCTCTGTTATCACATATGCTTTCGATACTGCTTATATCAAGTGGGGGATGTGTATCATTATTACATGCTACAGAAGTTCTATCATGTATTTAGTTATAATTAAAAATAATAATAAATATATATAGTTGTAGTATTCCATTTCACACTTATGTAGCATTGTCATATTTTACTAAGTGTTGGTTATCTTAATTAAAACTAACTTATTTTGTTTGATGCATGTTGCAAGCACTTTTGACGTGTCTGAAAGTACAGAGTTACAATACACTCGAACTAATTTCTCTCACTTGAAAAGGTATGTCGCGGGCTAGCGATTGACTTTTGCGCGTCTTCATCAAAATCTGTGAGAGAAGAATTCATTACATCTAATACATTCACACACTAGTACCCATCTTACTTATTGTGTAATGAATAAGAATTTCAAACCTTGAAATTCAAGCTAATGGAGGGATGGTGGCCAGTGATGACGAAATCATATATTTTAGACTACTTGTTTTGTTTTTAATTAATTTTATACTAATTATATATGTATACCATGTCTTGTCTTACCCTTTAATGATTCTAGTTGTTAGCTTGCTTGAATTAAAGATTTGAGCAATCACATGTGTCTCGTTTATGGATTTGGACGAGCATGTGTGATTTTGTTGCTTTTTCTGAAGCATTGGTATCGGCTAGGATTATCCACTAGTTAAAACCTATGTGTGTCACCCACGTTACCTTTAAGAGCTGTTTATAATTTAACTCTAGTTGGTGTAGTTTTGTGTACTTTCCAAGCCTATGATATTTTACATGCAATGACCATGCTTTTGAGTGATCACCCCGAAATGAAATGCTTAGACTAGTGAGAGTTGAGTGATTTTGATCCCCTTTTCGTGAGGTGTTCGGCTTTGGTATTTTTTAGCACAGGTACTTTGTAAATTCATATATGCAAAGTTAAATTGGAGGATATCTTCTTAGAAATTATTCTAACAGGTCTACTTGAAGGCAAGTAGAAGTCAAGTGGGGAGATATTTGATAACATCAAATAGTTTATACTTTTATATATCAAAATACCTATTAAAATGATCGTAATTGTTATAATTCTGATTGAAATATATACTTAATTGCTTTATATTTCATTTGCAGGATATGAGCCTTAGAGCAAAAAAATACGAGAATTAGATCGATGAGTGTACAAAATGTACCAAGTACGGAATCCAGAAGAAAACTACAGTGTAGTTGCCCCATTTGGACTACGTCGTAGCCCTAAGAAGAGTCAAGAACCTAGAAGGAACTATGGCGTAGCCCAACTCTTTAGCTACGTCATAGTTATCATGAGTCATCTATGGAATGCGTGCTTACGCATAACTATGGCTTAGTTCATCTCTTTAACTATGTCGTAGTTACAAAAAGGCTATAGAAGGCAAGTTGCATCAGTAAACTACGACGTAGTTGCACACTTATAACTACGCCGCAGTTCGGTCGAAAACTATAAGTAGAGTCCCCTAACCTGCACATTGGTATCATTCAACAAGGAGAAGTTACAGGGATCGTCTAGGGCTTCTATAGGAAAATAAATTCAACCACATTCATCACTAGTTAAAGGGAGAAATTGCTTTTACTCATTTTTTGTATTAATCATTCATCTTATAGATTATAAAATTATAATGTTCATTCAATCTAAGAATTCTTTCATTATGATTTATGTTATTTGTCCTATAAGCGGCTAAGCATCTTAAGTGCTAGCGTTGTTAAGATATTGTTATAGTTTTAGTAAATGTTTCATGTTGAATTATCGTTATTATGGATGTCCTTATTGCCTGTTGCATGATCCCCAAGTTTTGGTAGTGTTGAAGGTAGTGTAGATCCTGTTAGGCTTTATATTAGGCTTACTTGTTGAATTAAGGGTTAACAAGATACTAGGAATATGTTTTGTTAGGATTCTAGATTTGATGAGACAAAATGAATAAAAGAATGAAACAAAAGGACTAAAATTGTAATTAAGGAAATCTTCAAGCTGGTGGAGAATATGAAGATAAAGATAAAGATTTTGAAGATATCAGAAGATCTCCTTATAATGATAAAGATACAGAAGATATTAGAAGATATTCTTAAATGTTTTAAATATATTGTTTGTTCTTATCTTCTGTTATAAGCCTTGATATCTCTCTATATAAAGAGAATCATAGGCATGTGGTTTAGATATCCATAGAAAACTAGATCTCTCCCAATGAGAGTATAGATAGTTAGATAGCAAGTCGACTGATGAGAGTCGAATAGTACACCATAGTTAGTTGGTGTAGCCTCAAATTATAGTTGGGGTAATAGGGAAACGTTCAATAAAGAAAACCTTGTGATAACTTTGATAGTGTTCTTTATTATTCCGATGTGTGTTATCAATCATTGTTATTATTCATCCTAGATATATAAGATCTAATTAAACTTGAGCCGTAAACGATCTTATCAATTGGTATCAGAGCGAGTTGCTCTTGATATATAGAATCTACAAGGTTTTTGAAGAAACCCTAAAAACCCTAATTTTCAAGAAATCGATTTTTGGTTAAAGTTTTATGGGGTTTTGGAGTTTATATGATATAACAGTGTTTATGATCATCCTATCTACCTTAATTGGTATGCAATACAATCTTCAATCATTGTTACTATTAAAGGGGTTATTTTGTATCGAATTCAGACTTCTATGATTTTCGGTAATATTCTTTTTCGATTGATCGAATTCGGTAAGAGCAGAATATGGTTTTTCATGATAATGGATTCATGTTTTTCATTGATTCTTGATCTATATTGGATCCAACAAGGGATTTAATTCTGTTCATTGTTATTCTACTCACCACAATGCAATCGTGTGATTTGTTGTTCATTGTAATATGGTAGTTTACAAGAAGAATACAAATCTACTGTTGAGTAGATGTTGTTGTCGTCTCTTTTGCTGGTATTATTAAAACAACAGATTATGACGATTGATGCTACAAGAAGATTGTGTACACGCTATTCCTTATTCAAGTTTAGTTTTGTGTTGTGAAGTGAAGAGGAAGTCGAAACCCTAATCTATATTAGAATTTTAATGTGCTTATCTCATGTAATATGTGGAGCGCATGTATGGATACGCATTAGGGTTTCTATGAACATGCACATAGTTGGTTATGATTACATGCATGTATATATTCATAATAACAGATTGTTTCAAGATTAATTTATTAACGCATGTTATTGGACTTCAGTGAAGAATTTGATACTGTTCGCACATGAAATTATTGTCAAGGAGTGATACTACTTTTCGTTGCTTGTTCTATTGATGGTGTTTGATGGTACGAAGAGAAGGAGCAACAGGTAAATGTTTTAGGCTTCAAGGATTTTATGACACTTTCTTATTGATTAATGTGTCACAAAATGGTATGGGAGGAAGGAGGCTCAAAATTGGTTAGTACTGCTTGTTGATTTTTAGTACAGCCAGTTTTAAATGTTTATACTGCTAGGGTATAAAACCATTACATGTTCATACTGTCATTACGTTTGTACTACTGCTTGAGATCCAACAAAGTTATTAAAACATAGGCATGCGTGTGAGCTTTGTTTCACGTATGTTTATTGATTTAAGCTTTCGTTAGTGCTGCTTGGAGTGACACTAATATTATATTGGGCTTCAAAAATTCGCATGTGTATGCTGCCACCAGGAAGTTAAATACTACTTTCATAGGAGTGTATTAATGCTGCTAATGAATACATGATTTGTGCTGCTCCTTGAATGTTAATACTACTGTTTGGGTTGAAGGTGCGTGTCTTATCATATCTTAAAGTATAGTTTTGCAGACTATGACTTTAAAGATAACGTGTTCATGCTTAAAATGGTGTGACGAAGACTTGTCAAAATCTAGCAAAGGTGTGTTATTTTTCTTATGGTGCTCAATGCTCACATTTTCTATCACTTAGTATGTGTCTCATAGAAGATGAGGTTTTTGTCAAGAGGTTTCGGTCTACTTATATTTCACAGATTTATTTATAAGTTCGATGTCACGTGGATAGTACAAGACATAAGACACAAGTTTAGGAGATTCTACTTCTTTATCAAATTCGTTATACTCAATTTTCTTCATCAGTAATCACTACATGGAGCCAACTGAGTTCGAGATTCAAGAGATGGTAAACATATTGGTTTCAGGGGAAGCTTATTGATTAAATGTTTAACCATCTACATGCACCACTTGAGGGGAAGTGTTTCGTTACTACTGCTAGTCATTTATTACTAATACTAGTTTGTGTTTCTACTGGTCAGAGTCATTTTTCGCATTATGCTTCATGGAGGGTACTTTGAGTCATTGGAAGGATGGATTGGTAGTGTGGTATATGATTTGTAGTTGTTATGATCCAAGTTGCATATCTACGGAAGACCCATATTAGATGATTACAAAAAAGGGAAGAAGATTACAGGTTTATTGATTTGCAGCTTATTTATGTGTGGTGACATGTTCAAGGAGATCTTAAATCAAGGGGAAGCATTAAAGATTTTGATTCATTTAGGGAGATGATTACATCTCAACTTCTCTATTTAAAGGGAAGTTCGTACGCCACTTTGTTTGTTTTGTCATCATCAAATAGGGGAAGATTGTTGGGATTCTAGATTTAATGAGACAAAATGAATAAAAGATAGAAACAAAAGGACTAAAATTGTAATAAAAGAAATCTTCAAGCTGGTGGAGAATATGAAGATAAAGATAAATATTTTGAAGATATCAGAAGATCTCCTTATAATGATAAAGATACAGAAGATATTAGAAGATATTCTTAAATGTTTTAAATATATTGTTTGTTCTTATCTTCTGTTGTAAGCCTTGATATCTCTCTATATAAAGAGAATCATAGGCGTGTGGTTTAGATATCCATATAAAACTAGAGCTCTCCCAATAAGAGTCTAGATAGTTAGATAGCAAGTCGGCTGATGAGAGTCGAATAGTACACCATAGTTAGTTGGTGTAGCCCCAAATTATAGTTGGGGTAATAGGGAAACGTTCAATAAAGAAAACTTTATGATAACTTCGATTATGTTCTTTATTATTCCGCTGCGTGTTATCAATTATTGTTATTGTTCATCCTAGATATATAAGATCTAATCAATCTTGAGCCGTTAACGATCTTATCAGGTTTGCAACTGTTCTTAGTATAGGGATTGACTAAATCACCGCCTATAGTAAGTTAGACACTTATAAAGTTTAGGAAACTCTTATAGGAAGGTTTATAGTGGAGAAATGAGATTATCGACACTAGACAGGTCTTTAGGATAGTCGGGGGTTAATCACTATAGCCTTGATACCCGACTTTCGTGATCTACAAGAGATTGAGATCGTAGGATATATAGGACAAGTTTCGATGCCCATTCGGGCCTGTTGATATTAGAACCACATAATAAACAGTAAAATAGACATTGCACTAGGAAACGTCATTTCAACTATAAAAAAGGAATAGCTAGGCTCGTACGTTTTTCTCCTTGACTAATCTTCACATTTTAATTTTGCATTCTGTTTACTTTAAATCTTTCAAATTCAATTCAAACCATTATATAACCTGTGACAAATTTAATTGAATTACTAAAACACTTAGCTCTTGGGATGACCTCGGATTTACCAATCCTACACTATACATGACTGGGTCCTTTGCCCGTTAGTGCGTTGTAGACCATAGGTAGTCGAGTTTTATAATTTTAAAACTTGAAATTTAATTTAAACAATTATACGCATCAAGTATGAAAGGATAGAAAAGGCATTCAAAGACATGCAAGTTGTCGTAAGTAGGTTTAGTGATGTAAAGTTTGGTAAATATGATTTTATTTTGAACGGTTGTTGAAAGAAAAACATTTAAGAGATGTGTAGGCATGTGTAATGCTTCCTCCTAATAAACCGGTCGCATATGATCTTGAAAAAGGATGTTGCGAACAAGGTTGTTTATGGTTCGTAGCATACGTTTTGATTTCTAATTTTGTTGAGATGTATTAATAAATAAGTGTTCATATTGTGTGTGCATAACTAAACATACAGTCTTATATTGGTTACTAATTGTGAGACCTAATTGTAAGACCTAATGGTCACACACAAGATGGTATATTGCTTGATTTCGCCATGAAAGTTGTGTGGGATTCGATTCGCCCACGTGGTCAAGAGGTTGATCAGTTTTGTATGGTATGGTTTTCTTTTTGTATTCCTAGACATGCATTTCACTTATGGCTTATCATGTTTAGGAAACTTAAAATACAAGGCAAATTGAAGAAATTAGATGTCAGTGATACGGTCGACTTAAACCTGCTTCGTTGTCCCTTGTGTAAGCTCATACAAGATTCAGATGAACACTTATTCTGCGAGTGCCGTTTATCTTTGAAGGTGTGGAAGTTGGTTTTAAAAAGGGTTGACTTACATAACTTTCCTTTAAGGCTTGATGATATTCATACATTGTTACTCCCCTTATCATCAAAGCTAACTATCATTAATGTGGTTTCTCATCTTGTCTTTGCGGCTTCGACATATTTTATTTGGCAAGAGAGGAACAACCGAATTTATTCTAATGACACAAGAAAGGAGGATCAAGTTTGTGATGTTATTACAGAGACCGTTAGATTAAAGCTTCTTTTGTTACAATTTAGAAGATCTTCAACCGTCTTAAAGATATTGCAACTTTGGAAGATCCCTATTCATGTGACGTAACATGTCTGATGTTTGCTTGGTTGTATATATGGTTTATTATTGTTTCAGTCCAAGTGTTCTAGTATAGCTTATGTGTTAGCTAGTATTTTTGTTTTGTTTCGAGTGTATTCGAAACTTTGAGGTTGCAAGTGCAAGTGGTCTAGAGTGGGTTGACGCGCACGAAACGTACTCGTCGAGTAATATAATATAAGTAATCACGTCGGATAAAAATTACTTTAGGAAAAGTAATAATAGATCCTCCGGATGTCGTGTCCCAACGAGAGATGTATTTGAAATTCACAAAAATGTTTCCAATTAAAAGCTTGATTATCTTTTAATTTTGATTTTTGGTTTTAAACTAAATATAAAAACTAAAGATGACGATAAACTAGATTATACTAATTAACAAGCAAGCTAATTATATAAAGAAATATGCTTGTCAAGTAAAAATGAATAGATTCTTAAGTGTGAAATTTTGGTTCTTAATGATGAATTAATTTCCGTCTAATAAATCGTTTCCTCAAAACGTTGACTTAATATTGAAAACAGCTTTCTATCAAGAAATTAATTACTAATTTAATGCCTACTTAATCTTACGGTTTTTGCCCGTTCGGCTAAATAAAACACTAAACTAAATAATTAAATTATTAATCACCAATCACTCATTAAATTCTACACTTAATTCACTAAACACCAATTTACTTCACAAGCATAAAAGTAACTACTCATAATATATCATAATAACTACGCTAAAAACAATAAGTAAAGCAACAATAATAATATCTAAACTAAACATTGCAATAAACATAAAGAAATAAAATATATAAAGAAAAGAGATTAAAGGTTACCAAGTTTGGATTAACGAGCGAGATGATACAATAAATTTCAACAATACCAAATATACCCATCTCCAAGCTAATAACCCATAACATTGCTTGTTGCCACATAAATATCCGTTGAATCACCACTTGAAGCAATAAAGTTCTAAACTTTAACACTAATAACCACTAAATTTTGATTTTAAAAGCTATACAACTGCTAATTTTATAAAATATAAAAAACTTTAAACTAATAAGATGTACAAAATTGTGATATATGAAACAGAGAAGAAAATAATGTTGATAAGGTAGTTACACGAAATGAAAGTTTGAAGATTAGATGGCATAAAACTATTATTAAATCTAAAGCAAGACATTAAAAACTGAAGAAAGGAATAAAGCAGTATTATGTTTCGCTCAAATGAAATTAAAGCAAATCTTATCTCTACGTTTCAAAAAGAAAGTAACTAACATAATACGAAATAAAGAAAAACAAAAGAAGTGAGAATCCAGTGAATCCCTTTACTACTCCTCCTACTCTACCTAATCTACGAAAAAAGTAAAACGAAAAAAATGAACAATAGATGAAAAGATAGATAAGCTATCACGTGTGCTGCCCTCCTTTATAACATATTGCGTACGAATTAAGCAGTACCACTAGTATCTTGGGCTTTTCTTTTCCTTTATGAATTGGGCTTTTAGTTTTTCTTATTTCATGGACTTGAGTTAACATGTAATCCGGACCGAGCTTCAAAACAGAATTGGGCTAAGTCTGTTGTTGGGCTGCGAGTGTTGGGCTTGAATGGCAGCAACTGCTATTTGTTAACTCTATATAAATATGGGTCGGTCCGACCCATATAAATGGTGTCAGGCCAGACCAATAAAAGATGAAGGCACCGTTGTAACCGTATTTTCGTGCTCTTTCGGTTGGAGTGCTCGGGGTATTTTTTTCTAACTTTGTATTTATCTCGAGAATCGCGAAAACGTCTTCTAATCATAACCAAAAGTCTTCGTTTTTGCCTTGTATTCAACCCTTTTTACCTGTAAGACATAATAACACAATACAAACATATTTGCAAGATAATTTTCCATATTTTAGTATTTTTAGTTCTTTTTATAGTGTTTTTTGGGGTTATAAGGATGTGTGTTTTAGCACACATCAAATTCCCCCACACTAAGCCATTGCTGGTCCCACACACAATGTTTATAAAACACGTCCGGAAATAAATAATTTAATCACCCTTTAACTTATGACTCCTCACAATCAAATAAGAATAGAAAAGGTCCATTAAGAAGGTACAATAATCATTTATTTCGAAAGCGTCCCCGTTTTAACCACTTATTCAATAATAGATAAAAACTAAGATAAATTTTTTATAAAATTCATTAAAAAGGCTTTAAGAACGGGAGTTCGTCATCCTTGACTTTTCACAATCCCCAAACAAAGCTTAAACGAAATCATAGTTAAATATAAAATTAGATGCTAACACTACTCATAAATGCTAATTGTGTAAACGTGGCTACTTTTTGCTACATTATTCCTAATTTCCTCTAAGGATTTTATTATTATTATTATTATTATTATTATTATTATCCCTCGGTCCTTTAAACAACTGACACATCGGGCGTCCTAACCGACAAGAGCCAGTAGTCTTATTTCGACCTCGGTAATTTCCTCGATCTTTTTGAAGGCTGCAACATCGGTTGTGAGCCGGCAAGATGAAGCAAACTTTTATCAGTCTCGGATTATTATTCTTACTATGGGCCTTCTTTTGAAGACTGCCACATCGGTTGTGAGCCGGCAAGAGACAGTAAACTTTTATCAGCCCATAGTTTTTATTATTATTACCTCCACCCTTTAAACGAATACCACATCGGTTGTGAGCCGGCAAGAGGTAGTGGTCTTATATCGGCTTCGGTTTATTACATTATTATTATTATTAGCCAAATTTCAAGTCCTGTGGTCTTTTAACAACTGCCACATCGGTATGCGAGCCGACCATGGTCCAGGAGTTTATTTCCCCACAACGCTGACAAAACCTCGATGTGTACCTTACTTTCACCAGAAGGAATCTCTACGAAGGGATCTAAACTAAGAATCGAAAAAACCAAAGTAACTTTATTTCTTCAACAATTTTATAATGTTTATTAAGCTGGTGGGAGCAAAAAGCCACAATTAACCTCTATGATCTCTAAAGAGATCCAACTACTCTACGCTTAGCATATAACTTATATTCAACTCTATCATTTTTCGCTCTTTGCAAAATTTTAAAGTTAAGCAAACGCTAAGTCTCGAAAGCTAAGGGGAAAGCTAGAGTTTAAAACTCGGTCAAGTCAAAATCTACCTAGTTTTACAGGCCTACTTATTTCTATATTTTTATATTTTCATCATTTTTTTTCATTTTTTTCCATTTATTTTTCATTCTTTTTTTTCATTTTTTTTCTATATATATATGATAATAAAACAATAAAATTTTAAAATTTTAGTCAAAACCGGGTTGCGTGGGAACACATATAGGCATAGGTATGATCAATTTCAATAGAAATCCCCCCCCCACACTTAGAATGGAACATTAGCCTCAATGTTCAAAAATATCGGGTTTTACCCCCACACTTACGAATGAAAAAGGCAAATGCAAAAAATTCCAAGTGTGAAAGGGGAAACAGATATATATATATATAAGATCAGGATTGAGGATTCCAAAATAAGCATAAGATTAAAGACCGGGTGATTGGAGGATTGAAAACAAGCACAGATCTTCACGATCTTAAGAATCCTGCAAACAAAAACGGCACCACAAACCATAGAAAGAAGCACACCCCCACATTTGGGCTATAAAATCACATACTCATTTATTAAGAAAATAGAAAGAAGAAAAGACACGGGATGCCTCCCGAGAAGCGCTTGTTTTTGTGCAAGTCTCTAGCTTGACTCTCCCCATATCATCGTGATATTTGGGACGAAACATGTGGAAGAGAAAATCTCCATCGGACTTTCATTCAAGATGTTTAGATAAACATTGAAGCACATGAAAGCTCCACTCCGATGAGATACCACTGGCTCAAGAGAATAGCAACTAAAAACGGAGATGCCGGGGTCAAAGATAGTATCTTCACTCCCGGAGGAGAGAAGAAGAGAAGAATCCTTAGAAAAAGTGAGATAAGGAAGAAAAATTCGGATAACATATAAGAGGGAAAGATAATGGCGATCCTCAAAGGGTAAGCTCACATATGTTGGAGAAAATTTTTTCTCCAGAATCCCGGGGGCGAAAACTTTGTCCTCGGTCATCAAATCATCAATTGGAGCATCGTACAAAATCTTCTTCCATTTATTTTCTTTAGATTCCAAATCAAATAAATCATCATTCTCTTCGAGAGGTGGTTCATCGGTGAACCCTCGAGAATGGAAAAAACGCTTATTGTAGGAGTAGACGGATCATGGTGAAGTAGAAACTCAATCTCATCAACGTCGTCACCTTGGTCGAAACATTCATCCTCATTAAAATCGGAAAGAGGTGTGACAAGCAAAGCCGACTCATCAAGGTTAGAAACATAAGAGTCCTTACTCTCGATGTCCTCTAACACCTCATCAAAAAGAGGATTTACGTCACTAGAAATGTATTCGTCATCAAATTCAAAAAGAGGGTTCGAGTAAATTTTAACATTTTCTTTCAAAACATCCTCATCGGATAGTGACTCGTCATCACTAGAGGTAAAATCATCATTTGAATCGAAGAGAGGGTTAGAGAAAGTCATGGTATTTTCCACATAAACGTTAATGGGAGAGATATCATCACACAAAGATAAATCACAATCACTATGTTGATCCCAATGAATAGATCTTTAACTCTTTAGCTTGATGTAAGGTTTAGTATCCTTCGATATATCCAAAGGTACTAAGAATGAAACTTTGAGTGTATGATATAAACTATGCGGAATCTAGTTTATACCACTAAGAAGAATAACAGTAATGAATGTTTAACACACAGAAATATAACCAAAACAATAAGCTTTAATATATTAATACGAACACTCTTTGATAGTGTTAGGGTTTATAACCTTGAAGCTATGACAATGACTCATTTTTGGTACATTAAATTCTATACCATAGGACCTCCTTTTATACACTAAGGAGTCCTACAAGGCTTACAATACTTTCCTAAGATATCATGATCTTTTCTAAAAGCAAACATAATCTCTTAAACAAATACATTATACATATCTTTTACAAAAATAACTCAATACTTATCTTCGTAAGTATTCTTATTCTCCAAACAATCCTTATCTCTTTACTCGTCTTTATCCTTTTGACAGTAGTAACTCTTCAAGTAGTTTTTGTAAACCAGCAGCAATAACTTATTACAGCAGTACAAAAAACATAAGCCATTAGCAACCTTAGTACTAGCAGTACTAATATATACAGACGTAGTAACTGTGTACTAGAAAGTCTTAACTTTACTACTCGCAAGCACTAACTACTTAACATATATTTATAAGTCTCAACATCTGAGGCAGTCTTAACTTCAACTAGCAGCAGTAACTTTATACTAACAGTACTAAATTATACTAACAGTAGTAACTAGCAGTAGCAACTTTATACTACCAGTACTAACTACTTAGCATAATTTTCATTAGTATCATCAACAGTACAAAGTTATGCTTGATAGCACTAATATATACCTGAGTAGTATTAACTCTAAGAATCATCTTGAAGTCTTTAAGTCCCAACAATCCTCCCCTAAACTTGATGTTCATCTTCTGAATCTTCAAGTTTCTTCATTAAAAGTCTTCATCACTATCACGAAGATGCATTCAAACACTTCATTGACCCTTTTGTTGCTTTACCATGAGCTTGAGTAGTTGATAGCACATCTCATTCCAATAATCAGCTTGAAGTTTCTTGTTGAGCATATTTGTGATTGTTATTGGTGTGAGGGGATATCTCTTCTTAACTAACATAAAGATATGTAGATTATTAAATCTCACAAAGTGTACTCTACTAGAGTCAAACAACTTCCAAACAGTCACTTTGTATCTATGTAGACTCCTCCATATTTCACTCTTTATGTCACGTTTAAACATTACTTTCAGATCACCCCAAAACACTTTTTCATAAACATCCTCTGGCCTTGTATTCCCATGTTTAGTTTTCACCAACTTTCAGAGAGTCTCTAAGTCTTCTCTACTAATGTTCTGAAGCATCCTAATCATTGATGAATATCTATTTGAACTTCTATCAGCTCTTATAAAGTGATAGTATAACACCTCGTGTTTTAGGACAATGTACGACGTTAATAAAGTCACCATTTATTTTTAGTATTGTACGCGTTTGTTGCTATTTCTTCATCATCTTGAACTACCTCAATATGGATTTTCATCTTATCTTCATCATCTTCTTCAGCTTCTTCATGCTCATCTGTCTCTTTATCATCCTCTATTCTTTGTCTTTTGGAAGATTCTTATTTCTGCTCATTCCCTTTTCTTTTCTTACCAAGTGATTTCTTTCTGCTGCCTTTAGCTTTCTGTTTACTACTTTCTTCCTTCTTTAACTTATCAGATTCTAGTTCATCCTCTATTCTTTTAGAACTTTCTTCTGTTCCTTCTTTGCTTTTCACCACCTCTGAATCTATAGGAATAAAAGTATTTATCCTCTTCATTTCATTATCAAATAACTTCTGGATCTCATCATAGCTCTTGCTCTGAAACTGATTATATTTGTATCCACCTATTTTTTTGAGATAGGTAGACATTAGATTTCTCTTTTGAGATTTAGTTGGTAGCTTTCTTCTTTTCTCTTCAGCTTTAAGCATTGCAAAGTGTTTCTTTCTTTTGTTCATGAGCTCTACAAACAGTCTTGATCTTTCTTTAATGGTTATCTCTCCCTGTTCTTCTGCTTGTGGCCTCTGAGCTAATTTAAAATATGCCTCCATCATAGCTTGTGTGTTATTCCATGATTCAATCAAAGCTTTGTTGGCTTCCTTTTCCTTTTTCCTTGCAAGCATTTCTTCTTCAATGAGTTCAGCTTGTAGTTGAGCTTCAAGATTTCTAGCCATTTCTTCATCAAGAGCAATTTGATCCTTTTTCTTCAATGGCACTTCAAGTTTATCCATCTTAACTTTCCCTTTATCCTTGATGCTTAGAGAAGATACTGATGTTGGTGTTCTTGTTGTTCTTTCATCAGCATCTCTAAATGTAATTCCTTTAGCTTTGGGAATTGTTGAAGGTGCTGTTGTGGCTACTATCTTGTATGGATCTTGTATCACACCTTTAGATTTTTCACTCTTTACTTTAGCCAATGTTTTGAGCTAAGGTAATCTCTACTGTAGTTATAACTTTGATCTCCTTGTCTTTTGGTTTAGATATAGGTTGTATATGTAAAATCATGTATATCAATTTTGATTGATCGTTGCACGTGCAAGCTAAGATTGTTTAGATCTTACTATCTATGATACATTAGTAACAAGGCGGAATAATCATAAATAGGAGAATCATCTTGTTATTAACACAAGGTTTTTCATCATTATCTTCTATGATACATAACTACTACAAGCCCCAATTCTAGATGATCAATTCTAGAACGTGTTATCTAAACTATAACAAGGAATCAAAGATCCTTAAGGCTGAAACACACAAACCCTTGCCGTCTACATTAGAGAACTCACTCCTAGAACACACACACACTTTCCTGGTGTTTACATCTTGACACATAGAAAACTATATGACCTATATCTCTTTATATACTAGAGATATTAGGTTTACAGAGGATAAGAACAAATAAAGATATTAACAAATCTTTTAAACATTTAAGTTTATCTTCAGAATCTACAAAATCTTCCATCTTTTAAAGAATTCCTCCTTTGCCTTTTAAGTCCTTCATCTTTCATATGTTTTGTCTTATCAACTCAAATATAATTCCCAACATAGATTAAAAGCTTTTCTTATTAAACATGAGCATAAAATGGGAATGGTAGATAACACACTTTTTACTTAGAAGAAAAGTTCAAATCTCATCATCGTTCAAATATATGTCGACAACATTATATTCGGTTTGACTTGTCAAGACATGTGTGATGAATTTGCCAAAATCATGCATGACGAGTTCGAGATGAGCATGATGGGTGAACTTAACTTCTTCCTTGGATTACAAATAAAACAAATGGAAGACGGTATCTTCTTTAATCAATCTAAATATATTAAAGAAATGCTTAAGAAATTTGGCTTAGAAGATTCTAAACCAATGAAAACCCCCATGTCCTCGGATACTTAACTCACGAATGACGAAGAGTGTGAGTCGGTAGATAGTTGATGACATCAAATAACATCTATTTTATAGCATCATTTATCCCATGTTATTAACCCATTTTGTATAGTTATTGCAAAGAATTGTTACATAATCGTTTATATTTGAGAATTGCAGTAATTATGGAGTAATTGGTGAAAGATAGCAAAAGGCGCGTATTTTGGAGCTTAAATGAAGATATTTTGAAGATTACGATTCCGAAGACCAATACGCCATATCCATCAAGGAAGATACGGAGTATCCGTGCCTGCACTCACCAAAGACCACAGATGAAAGAGAGACTCAATACGCCGTATTCAAAATATAGTATGTGAATATTCTAGAAGATATCAAGCGTGGTCCCTAATCCAAGAAATCCCTAATACGTCGTATCCAATACTTGGATACGCCGTATCGAACCGACTTCTAGACCTTATAAATAGAAAACTCAAAAACGAGTTTTAAGTATGCTAAATCATATTCTCGATACCTAAACCATAAAAGTCGATTTTCAGAGGAGAAAAAGAGCAGAATAGACCGAGCAACGTTATCAATTCCATAGAAGACAACGTGTAATTCCATATACTTTAGTAATCGTTTAATTTTTGGTATCATTCGTTAACTCGGTTAGTTTACCTTGGCTAAATAATTACTCTTGTATTTATTATGACGTTTGAAGGCTAATACCTTCGGGTATTAACCATTATTATGAAGATCTGAATGTTTGGTATTTGTTTATATCGATTTCTTGATTTATCGTTGAATGCTTGTTTATGTTTATTAATTTATACTTGTTTACGCGCTTTTATATGCGACCTATCATTCAACTGGATCTACTAACACGGACCAAGTAGATCTAAAGTTTAGGATAACTCTCCATATAGTAATTTATACATCTAGAATCATAGTTACATAAATATTGTCCTTCTAAGTCTATCTCTAGGATACGCTTCGGGCTTAACTAGTTAATTGGACATTGCCAATGGTTTATTGATCATGTTGACTAACAGGTGACCTAGATAATTCAACAAGTAACGTTCTAATTACATTGGATAGTTGGACAAGTGTACTACTAGTGTATAAGTTTCCATTAAACAGTAAATGGGTAAAGTCTCTATGAGCTAGGGTTTAAGAAGAACACCATTGCTTTAATCCCTAAGATAGATTATAATCAGCAAATAAGGATACTTTATGCGGATGCTTTAATTGTGACAGAATTATTGTGTCTAGGTCTTAGGATGATGTAACGCCTAAGTCTTAAGAATTATATGCCACATCGAGAGAAGAAATCATTGCACTTAATAAACAAACCAACTTTCTAATCGGATTAATAATGGTTAATACAATTCTCTTATATTTGGCTCGACCGCTCTTTTATCTTTTTTTATTAGCTTGCGTGGGTTAAAGTGTCTTGAATTGATTGTAGTCACCAACCAAATCGTACCAGTCTCTTAGGCTGAAAACCCCCTTTCCATTTAGAAATAGAATTAGATTAGATGACATAGGTTTAGAATATAATGAATTAACATAGATTAGATAACAAAGATTATTAATTAAATTGATAATTTTACCTCTCTTCAAGTGTTCAACACCTACTTACCACGGAAAACTTACTTTCGATCGAGTACACTGCCGTTAAAGTGTTGTTTTTTGGTTTTAGTCGGAAAAATATAAATTAAAAACTGAATCCTTAAAATATTACACCACACAACGACACATCAAGTTTTTGGCGCCTTTGCCGGGGAGTGAAAATTAATCTTGATTTTTATTTGATATTTTGGTTTTAACATTAGATTAGATCTTACCCTTAGGAGTAGTGTAATTTAGAATAGTGTATATTCTTGTATTTTCTATAAATTTTGTATATTTATCTTTAATTATTTTCTTGTATATATGTGTGTTTAATTGTTTGCGTATTTAATTGTTTTTCTTAATCACCACTGTTCTGGTCGATAGCTAAACATATTTGGTGTATCAACTCTACATCGGATACGACGTATCCAATCTTCTGGTCCATTACATCATTATTCATTCAACTGATTATACGGCGATATCCACTTCTATTGGAGTACGGTGTTCGCATAACGCTCTCATCCCCTGATACCAGTTCTTTCTATTCTCGAACTTAAAGCCGATTTTTTTTATATATACCTTTGTCCGTCTTGGTTAATACTGCATAATTTTTGGGTATTTCTTCAGTAGAATGAACAATAAGAGTTATCAAAGTGAGCGAATTTGAGAAAATTAAGGATGTTCTAAGGTCGAGATGTTTTGCTTATTTGATAGTAGACAGCGCTGAGGTGTTAACAATGATGTCAGTCGATTAAGCGGAGTGGATGATGATTCGGAGCATGAAGCTGATGATGACATAGGATATGATCCCCCCCTTCCCCCCCACCCGTCTTGATGTTGCATTTATGAAATGTGTGTTGGATCAAAATTTCAACTATGTGTGTCATGGCTTCATTATACTGTGAAATCATTATGGAATTTGCTGGATCAGAGGAGTGATGAGGTTAAGCTCACAGATTGAAAGAAATCTTCCTTATGATTTATGGATGAAGTTGCATGACGTTTCTTTGGATCGGACACTAATCTATTTAATTTTGAAACACCTATGTGCAAGGCATTCAAAGAATTTAACTATCTTTTACAAATCGATCCAGACTTACTTACTAAGGACATTGAGGGATTCAAGACCTATGAAGATTACAAGGATAATTGGATCTATGAATGAAACAATGACGTACCATGGGTAGATGAGAAGCCATTAACTAACGCTGGAGTTTGGACCAAACCCACACCAGTTAAACATACTTGTAAGCCTTTCAACTATAAAACTGGATGTTTAGAATAGCCAACTTGTAGTTGGATGAATGATGGATACTTTAATTGAGGAAACTTACCTGGAACTTACATTATTGGAAACCAACTCCATTATCAGGGGTGCGAATGGTATGAGGCTTTGGAAGATAGTGAATTTAAAGATGAAGCTTTAAGAAACAAAGCTATCATGGAAGGATTTATCAAAGAAGATTATGATGAATTACGTTATGAACAGATGAGATGATGGAACATAAATGCAAACTATGATGATGCTTATGAGACAAATCATGGAGATAATAAGAGTAAAGAATTATGTGAAGTTCATGAGCTACCGGTATGCAATATAAGGAAATATATGATGATCAAATATTCGTTCAATAATGATGAAGAGTATGTTGCTGTAAAAGAAGACGAATATGATGATCTTACAATTACAAGAAAAGAGGCATGCCAGGCTTACCAAGAAATCTTTCGGATAATGGACGAAGGGTGGATGGTGACTAGAGCAGAGTAGAAAGGAAGCTAAAGACAAGTCTAACTTAAAGACTTCACTGTAAACAAAAGTGCTTCCCAGGAGACAACCCGGATTGTTATTTAATTTTATCGAGTCTGTCTTCCCAGACATCAATACGGCGTATCAGCTCCATACCATACAGCGTATTGATTATCTAGACGTTATCAGTTTTTATTTTTATTGCACTTTAAAAATGTTATTGTCAGTTCTGGCAATACGGCGTATTCACTAAACTGATATGTTGTATCCACCAGACTGACTCATAATTAGTTTGTTTAGTTTAGTTTAAATTAACCGTAGGTACCAAGATAGGAATACACATGTTTTTCCTATATTTTACACAGGACCTCATGAAAGAAATATCGGCGAAGTTGGTGGAATGCATATTTTCTGGAATTCTATGTGTGTGTTGTTCGTGCTAGGATTCAGACGCTTTTTCAGCACACAATCTTGCTCAAAAACGCAACTTGGAGCATCTATCGAGCAATTATCAGGGGAGTTTCTCATTCTAATTCTTTTTAAATTCCCGTATTTAATGTTTTATATATACAACAAGGACGTTGTATAATTCAAGTGGGGTGAAATTAGAATGTTTACTTGTCCTATTTTTCACACTAAAATGCTTAAATTATGCTCAAATTTAAAAAAAATCAAAGATACTTTTGTGAAATTACTTGATACATAACCCGCACACAATAACCCTTGTTAGATATTATGAGGATTTAACCTTTCCATTTCCAAATGTTTACCCAAATTCCACAAAATATGAGTGTGCCGGTGATGTTGTAGACTTTAGAACTTGGCTTGGTATATCACTTGAGACAACAATAATGAGTATTATGGATTTAATTGGAGTAACTTGTTTAAATTGGTAAATCTTAGGATTACACCCAAATCGCCTTTACATGTTGCTTATTAACTAACTACACCGGTTAGTTTCCACTCTCATCTTTAGAGTGAAGATCAACTAGAACAACCCGTAGAGTCAATCCTTTAGGAATTACACCAACTGTTTGTTTCGTTACACCCTTACACCTTAACCTACCCTGTTAGATTAAGTTTAATTTATAGTTGCTTAAAGTGTAAAGTTTGTATTTCTCGAGTCTTGTGTCATTTTCTATCTTTGATGCGGTTGGAAATTTGCACATTGCAAATGGGAATGTATATTAGTAGTCAAAATTCATGTGATTTTACTACCGTCACAATTATTGGTGAGTCCGAAGAATGAAGAACTAACGAAGGAATTATCCGGAATTATTATGATCGTGAAGATGGTGAAACTACACCGAGATTTGAAGAATAGTTAGCAAGAAAACATATAAAAAAATAATAAAAAATGAGAAAAATGCAAAAAAAAGGAGAGAGAAAGAAAGTTTGAAGATAATCATTTCACAAAGAGCATTACCGAAGGAATTACACGAATGATCGATTATTCGTTGATACGTCTAAAAAAAACCAACGATGTAGAGTATTGTACAAAGTGGTAGATATCACCGCTTACCTTGTAGAGTATGTAAAGTTTTGGGATGATTGGGAAGTTGACCGTTACGGGAACGCCAACTTAGATTGTTGTTTTTTTATCAATGATCAAGGCGTTGTAAATAGTTGTGTCTTTATCGTGGTAAATGGTCGAGTAAAAAGTGTCTAGAAACTTGTATCTTAAGTCTTAATCTATTTGTTTATTAATTTTTATTTAACAACAATTTACTTCCCTCTCACCTGATGATTAGCTGCTGGTTTTACGCATATACGAACATGCATGTCTATTTCGTCGTTACGTCCATGTATGCATGTCTTGTACCTCGTTGGTTTACAACTTTTGGTGAAAGTTAGAAGGTTTCTACCCTATATCATTCTTCATCCTAACCGTTGGTTAAATTTGAATGGGGATGTGATCGAACACACATGTCTATTCTGTCGTTGCGACCATGTATGCGTGCTTTAGCTGCCTTGTTGGAGTGGTACTTCTGGTGAAAGATTGTAGAATGATCAACCGTTCGCCTTTCCATACAATAACCCATATTTACCTTTATAAACTTGTTACTCCTTGGCTTTAGTGGTAGAGATGTGTATCCTTGCCAAGCTTATAATAGAATACTCGTCACGACCGAGCAATCGAGCGATTTATTTACATGTTACAACATAGATCAGTTAAATGATTTGAGTGATTTCATCTTCCTATTTCGTGAGGTGTTTGGTTGTGTACTTGTAATAGATCAAATAAATGCTTTAACGGAAAATATACTTAGGGATACATTTTTTATAAACTTCTAAAGGCTACTTGAGGACAAGTAGGATTTAAGTGGGAGATATTTGATGACATCAAATAACGTCTATTTTATAGCATCATTTATCCCATGTTATTAACCCATTTTGTATAGTTATTGCAAAGAATTATTACTTAATCGTTTATATTTGAGAATTGCAGTAATTATGGAGTAATTAGTAAAAGTTAGCAAAAGGCGCGCATTCTAGAGCTTAAATGAAGATATTTTGAAGATTACTATTCTGAAGACCAATACGTCGTATCCATCAGGGAAGATACGGCGTATCCGTGCCTGCACTCACCAAAGACCACATAAGAATAAAGCTCAATATGCCGTATCCAGAGAGACTCAATACACCGTATTCAAGAAATAGTATGTGAATATTCTGGAAGATATCAAGCGTGGTCCCTACTCCAAGAAATCCCTAATACGCCGTATCCAATACTTGGATACGTCATATCGAACCAACTTCTAGACCTTATAAATAGAAAACTCAAAAACGAGTTTCAAGTGTGCTAAATCATATTCTCGATACCTAAACCATAAAAGTTGATTTTCAGAGGAGAAAAAGAGCAGAAGAGGTCGAGCAACGTTCTCAATTCCATAGGAGACGACGTGTAATTCCGTATACTTTAGTAATCGTTTAGTTTTTGGTATCATTCGTTAACTCGGTTAGTTTACCTTGGCTAAATAATTGCTTTCGTATTTATTATGACGTTCGAAGGCTAATACCTTTGGGTATTAGCCATTATTATGAAGATCTGAATGTTTGGTATTTGTTTATCTCGATTTCTTGATTTATCGTTGTATGTTTGTTTATGTTTATCAATTTATACTTGTTTATGCGCTTTTGTATGTGACCTATCATTTAACTAGATCTAGTGATACGGACCAAGTAGATCTAGAGTCTGTGATAGCTCTCCATATAGTGATTTATTCATCTAGAACCATAGGATCACAAATATTATCCTTCTAAGTCTGTGTCTAGGATACGCTTCGGGATTAACTAGTTAATTGGATATTTCTAATGGTTTATTGATCGTGTTGACTAGCAGGTGAACCTAGATAATTCAACAAATAACATTCTGATTCCATTGGATAGTTGGACAAGTAGACTACTAGTGTATAAATTACCATTAAGCGGTAAGTGGGTAAAGTCTCTATGAGCTAGGGTTTAACAAGATCACCATTGCTTTAATCCCTAAGATAGATTATAATCAGCAAATAAGGATGCTTTATGCAGATGCTTTAATTATGACAGAATTAATGTGTCTAGGTCTTAGGATGATGTAACACCTAAGTCTTAAGAATGATATGCCACCTCGAGAGAAGAAATCATTGCACTTAATAAACAAACCAACTTTCTAATCGGATTATTAATGGTTAATACAGTTTTCTTATATTTGGCTCGATCGCTCTTTTATCTTTTGTTAATTAGCTTGCGTGGGTAAAAGTGCATTGAATTGATTGTAGTCACCAACCAAACCGTGCCAGTCTCTCAGGTTGAAACCCCCCTTTTTCGTTAGAATTAGGATTTAAACTGACATAGGTTTAGAATAGGATAGAATTAACATAGATTAGATAACCAAGATATTAATTAAATTTATAGATTTAACCTCGCTTTAAGTGTTCGACACCCTACTTACCACGAAACTACTACCAATCGGGTACACTTCCCGTTAACGTGTTGTTTTTGGTTTAGTCGGCAAAAATATAAATTTAAAACTTGAATTAATAAAATATACACCACACAACGACACATCACACCTCCTTAGAAGAAGAAGGAGGAGGAGATGGAACTGAGGGTCCAGCTAAAGTTACACCACTTCGTGTGGTAATAACTTTAAGATCTTCTCAAGGATTAGGAACGGTGTTGCTTAGAAGCACACCTTGAGGTCTTTCCTGAAGAGCCTTTTGCATTTGACTCATCAGATTTTCCATTTGGGTATTGTGGGTTTGCAATTGTTGTATTTGTTGGTTATTGTGATTTTGCATTTGTTGTATTTGTTGGTTATTGTGAGTTTGCATTTGTTGCATTTTAGCTTCAGTCGATCTCATATGTTGTAGCATCATTTCTTCCAAGGTTGGAACATACGACTGAGCTTGATTGAAACTTTGACCATGGTTTTGATTATATCCCTGATTTTGATTGTAATTATTACCTTGGTTAAAATTCTGACTCCTGTTTTGATTATAATCTTGATTTTGAGAACCTTGATTAAATCGATTTTGGTTCTCATTCTGGTTCTGGTTATTTCTGTTTTGAATATTTTGATAATTATGATTATTTCCCTGGTTTTGATTATTAGACTGGTTGAAACCGGGTGGTCTAAGAAAATTATTAGAACGATAGCTAAGAATATTTTGATTTCCTTGAGGTTGGTAAGTATTACCACCTGAATTGTAGGTCCCCGAAGTAGCGTATACGTCCTAAGTGTAGCCACCGGCGGCTTGACACTCGTAGTAAGGGTGTGGACCACCACAAGTTTCGCATCCCTCTTGAATAGAGTGAATCAGTTTGTTCATAGAAGAAATGAGAGCTTCAACTTGCTTAGCAAGGGCGGTGATAGCATCATTTTGAAATGAGCTATCACTAGCACTTGAATCTTGAGGTTTGTTTCTTGAAGTACAAACCTTAGATTTGTTTTCAATTATATTTAAGGCCTCTTGGGTATTTTTGGTCAAGAAATTACCACCAACTGCAGAATTTAGAGAATCCTAATCATATTGATTCAACCCATTATAGAAAATATCAATTTGATGAAGAGGAGAAAAGCCGTGATGAGGACACTTGTTTAGGAGATCCTTGAATTAGTCCCAGGCCTCAGTAAATGACTCACCGAATCTTTGTTGAAATCTTGTTATTTCATTTCGAAGATCGGTGGTTCTAGAAGGAGGAAAGAAGCGGTTCACGAACTTGGACACAAGATCGTTCCAAGTTATGATAGAATTTGGAGGTTCTTTTTCAAGCCAAGTCCGGGCTGCTCCTTCAAGAGAAAACGAAAACAATATCAACTTAATAATGTCATGCGGGACTTGATTAAGTTTGACTATTTGAGTAATCTTTATGAACTGACGAATATGAGAATGAGGATCATCGTTTTCAAAACCATGAAACGAGATAGCGGTAACAAGATTAAGCAATCTGATCTTCAACTCAAACTGACTAGCAAGAACGGGGGGTACAACGATTGTATCCCCTACACTATCGGTAGGTGCCTGAAGTAACTCATCCATCGAACAGAGATCCAGAATATTAGGGCCCACAGGAGGCACGTTATTAGGATTATTAGCCATATTTATTTCTTCAAAATCGAGTAAAAGAGACGAATCACCAAGATTTCATCGTCGATTTCGGATAATGCTTTCGGGATCAGAAGACGGAGGAACGAGATTAGAAGAAGAAGAAGAACGAGTGCTCATGCACTAAAATAGAAATAATATAAAAGAAAATTATTTTTGGGTTTTTGATATTAAAAGAAAATAAAATGAAAATATTTTTGGTATTTTTTTAAATATTTATATAAAAGAAAATAAAATAGAAAATATTTTTGGATTTTTTTTAAAGTACGAAATTAAACTTTCAAAAAAGAAAGGATCTTCAAGGCATTAACTTCAAACGCCACGTGTAGATCGTACACCTCTCTCCGGCAACGGCGCCAAAAACTGATTCGAATGAATCGATTCGAGTAATAGTATATAAGTATCTCCCGTTGGATGTAAAAATTACTTAAGGACAAGTAATAGTTAATCTTTTGGATGTCGTGCCCCAACGAGAGATGAATTTGAAGCTCACGTAATAATCTAACTTTAAATGCTTGATTATCTTTTAATTTTCTTGATTTTGATTTTAAACTAAGTATATAATAATAATAAACTAGATTATACTAAATAATAAGCTAAGCAATTAAACAAAGAGATATATATATAAAAAGATATGCTTGCTAAGTGAAATGTTTAGATTCTTAAGTGTGAATTAAATATATGATTGAGTCCTTATTGATGAATCAATACCTTTCAAATAAATTATCTTCTCACAACGTTGGTTTTTATTGAAAATAATTTTTGTCAAGATATCGATTACTAAATTAATGCCTAATTATTCTTACGGCTTTTGCCCGCTCGAATAACCAAAACACTAATCTAAGTAATCCAAATTTCACTAATCAATATTTCCACTTTTATAATCACACTTAATTTACTAAACAATTTATCACTTAACAAGCATATATAAAATCTACTCACTAAGCATACTAATCAACAAATAAGCAAACATAATCATTTTAAGCTAAATAAATCTAAACTACTAGTATTGAAAAGAGAAAGAGGATAGAATCGAATGTTGAACCGAAATCGAATATAAAACCACCCGATTACATAAACAAAGCAAAATGCCAAGTTTATTTCTCTATTTATACTTTATTTACTTACTAGATGATAAAGTTTGGAACTTTATATACTAATAAGCTAGTAAACTTTTAATAAAGCTCTAAAACTTAAAAAATAGTAGTTTAATGTAACCCTTAAGCTATACGCACATGAGTAGAATCGATTCCATTAACAAAAATCAAACAATAGAGTTAAGATGAACAACATATTAATAAGCTAGATTAAAACTAAAGACAATAAGGCTAACTTATAGATTTATTCCACCGAACTAGGTGTTAACTTATAAAAGCGAACGAGAGAGGGTATGATTTAAGGCAATAGATTTAGCCTATAAGCTACTTTTAAGAGAACACTATTAAACTTTTTAAAACTAAAGTAATTTAAATACTTGCAAATAAGCTAAACGAAACTAAGTTGTAACTAAAAAGATCTTAAGTGAATAAGCCAAGACAAAAAGGTCTCTTACAACAACTATCTTCGTTTCGTATAAAAGCTCAAAAAATCAAATAAGCAAAACCAATAAGCTATTAATAAGCAATTCGAATAAGCTAATAAATAGCTTATTCAAAAACTACACAATAAAGAATAAGCTTAAATAAGCTAGATCTATAACCTAAATAAGCTAAAGAATTAAGCCTAATCAAATAAGCACAAAGAAAGCTTATTCGAAAGCTAAAAGAGGAGAAAGAAAATTGAATAAGCTGAAGCTTATATTGATTATATGAGCTTAGATCTAGATCGAATAAGCCACTAGAGAGCTTATTCGAAAGAGGAAATAAGCTAGAAAAAGAGAAAGTAACAATAAGCTTAAACCATCAGCTTATTCGAAAATAAGCTAAGCAAAACAGCTTATTTCTAGACTTATTTGATCGTAGCTTAAAAAAGTGAGAGATCTTATTCGAATAAGCTATGTGATAGCTTATTCGAGTTCCTTCACTAATTTCTAAATAAGCTGGACGAATAAGCAGAAAATAAGCTAGTGAGAAACTTATTTTCGATAAGCTAAATAGAAAGAAAAGCCATGAGAATAAGCCATAAATCTTCAAAACATCTTCAATTAATAAGCTACTAAATCTGATTACATTAAGAGAAATAAGTTGGAAATAACTTTTACAAATCTACTAATAAGCTAGACTAGAGAAGCAAAACAATAAGCTAAAACTAAATTTTTTGAGAGAACTAATCCTATACTACAACTACTACTCCTCTTTTAATCTGTTGCATTTCTATATAAAGCCCAAGCCCCTCAAGGGTATTTTTATAATTTTGGTTGTGTGGGAGCATGTATAGGAAATTTCCTGGAAGGTCACTTTAGATCTGAAACGTGTTCCGGCCACTCACATGATGCCACGTGTCCACTGACAACTCATAATTTCCAATCATTGGCTCCGATCATTGCCAGCTGCAAATTCCTTCTGAGCCACTCTCCTCATGCCACGTGCCCCTTCTAGAAGCCTCGATCCAACAACCTCGTACTAACCAGCTATAGTACCTGCATTTCTGACACCAATCATTAGTAGTGCCACGTGTCACCACTTGAGTGGTGCTATGTAGCCAGTTAAATGTCATTGGTGCCGTCACCGGTCAACGGTGGTCAACAACGGTCAACGATATCAGACCACCGTGAACCACCGCCGGACCACCGGTCAACCACCGTCGGACCACAAGTCAACGGTGGTTGACCGCCAGTTAACGGTGGTCGAAACAATCATCTGGCCAGGTCGAGTTGGGTCAGGAGTCCATGTGGCTTGCCACGTGTGTCCACGTGTCTTACCATGTGGCATAACCATTAATAACCCAGGTTTGGCAAAGCTGGGTGTCGAACTCTAGACCTCTCGGTCCCAAGTTTAACTCAACCAACTTTAACCATCTGAGCTAATAGGAAGCATCATAATATATGGTGAAATTAATTCCTTTTATGGTGTAATTTAGCTAGGTCGGGTCATTATTAGCAAAAGGTTCAAAATAGACGCGTATGGTTCAAATGAGAGAGGTGTAAGTAGCAAGGAGGGTACCGTTAAACTCGTAATTTTGTGCTCTTTCCAATTGAGTGATCAAGGGATTTTTACGAGTTCGTTTAAATCTCGATAAACATGAAAACGTCATCGAAAGTAACCCGAAAATTACCTTTTTTGCTTCGTTTTCAATCCTTTGCACCTATAAGACATAATAACACAATACAAACATATTTGCATAATAATTAAGTATATTTCATGGTTATTAGTCCGTTATTTATGTTTTCCGAGGTATAAATGGTGTGTGTTTAAGCACACATCACTCATCTTGGTCCATTAAACTATATTTTCACCTGCACCACCATGGGGGTGTTTCTTTGACAGAAAAAATGTGTAACACAAGTTCTTGAGCGTGTTAATATGCGCAATTGTCATTCAAGCAGGACTCCCATTAATACAGAGTCCAAGTTACAGGTTAATGGCACTTCGATTTTTTATGTGACTTTTTATAGGAGCCTTGTTGGTACACTATCTCACCTTCACTAAACCTGATTTGTAATATGCAGTTTAGTAGGTTTGTCTCTATATGCATGATCCTTGGGATCGTCATCTTGTTGCTCTTAATAGGATCTTACGTTATGTTCGTGGCACTTTAAATTGTGGTCTTCAGTTGTAGTCTTCCTCGACATCTTCTTTGGTTTCCTATTCGGATGTTGATCAGGCAGGTTGCCCATTTACTCGTCGTTCTACCTTATGTTATTGTGTTTTTCTTGGCAGCAATTTACAGTCTTGTTCATCTAAGAGGCAGTATACTCTGTCTCGTTCTAGTATAGAGACTGAGTATCGTGAGGTTGCCAATGCAGTGCCTGAGACATCCTGGTTGTGGAATCTTCTTCAAGAGCTTCACTATCCTCTACATTATGCCACTATTCTTTAGTGTGATGACGTCAGTGCGATTTATTTATCTTTCAATCTCATACAACATCATCGCACGAAGCATATCTAGATTGACATCTACTTTGTTCGGGATCAGGTTGCTACAAGACAGGTTCGCGTTTTGCATGTTCCTTCACACTATAAGTATGCCGATATTTTCAGTAAGGGTCTTTCGTCTGCCTTCTTTGATGAATTTTGGGCCACTTTGAGCGTTATGCGTCATCTCACTCCAACTGCAAGGGGCTATTAGTGGACTAGTATTTGGTGTTAGTATTGTTTGTATTGAGCAAAACCCTTTTGATGATTTAACATTATCTATATTATTTATATTGTACTGAAACTCATTATTCAGTTATGAGAATTACCCAAGTTAACATATTGTACTTGATTTAAATGGCATTTCGTGTAATGAAGTACTTGATGGTTAGGTTTGGTCCCTAAAGCCTTGGGGTAACTTTTGTGTCTCGTCTTTAAGACGAATCATTGACTCTAAAATTCTTCTATTTGATATGTTTCCGGTTCATTAAAATAAAGTATTCCTTTAAAACATTTTAGCTTGGATATTTTGAAACAAAAGAGCTCTAACGCGTGTCAATATTGATTTAAGAGGTGTGAACATCCTATCAACTCTATGCCGTTTATGTGACTAGGTGTGTGAAACAGAAGATCACATTTTTGCAACTATTTTGTTTGCTTCGCAGTTGTGGGATACGTTCAGGTCATCGTAGGGCCTAGATAAGAAATCGTTTTCTAATGTAGGTTCTGTAACACCCCTAAAATATGTCGTAGCGAAGAGGTAATTGAGAGCGTTACTTCATAATATATAAGCACAAGATACAAGAGAACAACCTTTATATGAGTCTTTTAAAAGATATCCTTGTTGATACATTTGAAATAAATAAGTTATTTTTTTACAAGTGGTCCAGTGAGTTTGCATAACAAGAATTCATAATTTCTAATACAACGAGGACGGTTTAATAAGAGAAAATCCATAAAAATGATCTTGATGTATGATGACTCCAATGCACTTCAAATACGTTATAATGGTTAAGCACCTGAGAAATACATGCTTAAAATGTCAACATAAAGTTGGTGAGTTCATAGGTTTAAGTAAGTAATAAGGTTAGACCGCAAGGTTTAAAGTAATTATTGCATGGTATACAATATCCAGAAAAGTAATTACGATTGCGCTAAGCTCATGACACCGAAACTAGACAATGTTATGTATGCAATTTAATGCAATCAACGTACCCTAGGGAGTGTCCAAAGTGAGATACCCGCAATCCGACATGGTATACGTCCGTTAGTTCGGTCATCCAGAACTAGTAAACGCTTAACTTACCCGAATGGGGATGTCAATCCTAATATATCTATTTATAACACTCGCGCTTACTCAAAGTAATTAACGGTTCATGATAATTCGGGCATAGTGGATTATCGCTGCTTAGGCTAATCCGTAATCATTTAAAAGAAAGTAAAGTACTTGCGTCCATAAGTAAAAACAAGCAATGTATCTCACCCCGAGAATTTGTAAAATGTTAATAAACAAGTTAAAGCGGGGCTATAATCTCACCTCGAGTAAAGTATTGATTTTTAGGAAAATCAACAAAGTAAATCGTCACAAAAGTTTCGGCAAGCAACCTATTTAATTATAGGCTGATTTAGAATAATGCAAGCGAAAATAAAATGATACACTTTTATTATCGTTATATCACCACCTAATAGTTTGTGTTTAATCAAAATAGTATTTACGTCAAGTTCGTCATTTAATATAAACAAGTATATACGTTTGTAATATTTTCTAATAGTCAAAAATAAATTATAGTCTAAATAGTTTGCAAAATAATATTTTTAAAGTTTACGACGCGTATAAATATTATATAAATGTTGCTACTTTATTCTCTAACGTTCTTATAGTTCAAACGGGCCCGAAAACACCCCAAAACACTAATTAAATTCCAAACAGCAACCATTTTATAAAAATAATACGTGTAGGTCCGGTATTATAAATGCTATAACTTCTTCGTTATAATGAGTTACAGAACGGCCGAGTACTACATTTTTGCATGTGATTGAGCTCTCCAAAACATCTTTTATAAATATTTTCTGACTCGGACACGAGACGAGTCAAAATACCAAAACAGAATCTGCCCAGGTTTTATATAAAAACAGGTTTTGCCGAAAACGTTACTAAACTTGTTTTGACCATATCTCCTTCGTTATAAGTCTGATTTTCGTGTTCTTTATATCCACAGAATCGTATTTAAGTGTACTATCATATTTTTAATGTTTTAACTTGTCAAAATCTTTTTAACACAGCCTTTACATACGAACTGATTTGGGCAGATTTTAATATACAACTAACTAAACTAGTTTACAACTTTCTATTTAACAACGAGTCTTAATAATTTAACAAGTAATATATGAGATGTCAAAGTAAATATTTCCAAGTGTGTAAACATTTATATGATTTATTTAACACTCTTTGCAAGAAGATATATATATTATTTATTCATTTCAGTATATATTATATATATAATATATGATATAGATATATATATTTATATATATACTATATTATATATTTATATTAATATTTAGTGAGACTTTCTTTTTCAGAATCTTTTCTTAGTGCGAGAAAACTCGACAGACACCACAAAAAAAACATGCATGCTCGCTTCAATAATTGAGATTTTTGCATATATGTTCTTCTAAAACAACTTATAGTTTTAAAAAAACATAGTTGTTCTAATGAATTTGATAAGAAATTGAAAACAAAATTTTTCTTTGGACGTGTGTGCTGTTATGTTCTTAAGGCGATGGCAACAATTATAAGCGGTCTAGTGGGTGTAAGGTTTTTGTGAAAGAGAGGAAGAGTTCATGATGATACTGAAGAACATAAGTGGATTCTTAACGATTATTGATGATTTCATGTATTTTTTTTATTTTAAAAGGCTGTGGGGGAAAAAAAAAATTTTGTATGTTTTTGATGGTTTCTGTCAGTTCTCGCACTAAGTTTGTTCTGAAAGAAGTCCCGACCTATATATATATATATATATATATATATATATATATATATATATAAGACATTTACTAGTTTTCTTTGTAAATCATTTAAAAATACATCTAATTAGTGATATAACATGATAAGTAAGATGTTTATAACAAAATATGAAAAATGAAAGTATGAGAAAGATTGTAAAACCTTAAAGATAAAGTGTGGCAAGATTGACTAGTTTAACACCTAAATCAAACCCCAATTTGTTTGATTACGACTAAACCCTTTAGATCTACTAGTCTTGTATAACCTTTAACCAAAGCTTAAAGAAAAATCCTTGCTTGGGACCTTGTGGCTACCGAAATTTATGAAATAGATGAGAGAGTTTGAGTGGTTTTTAGATGATGAAATAAAGAGGAAAGTGATCAAGTGTATATATATAGGAAATATAGAGACAAGTAACCACTAACATTTTTGGAGACATGGGGAATGAGGGGGGCGTGGGGGAGGGATTGGTTTATTATTTATTTATTTTTATTGTGTAAGTGTATTAATATACATAAGTGTGGAAAGTGGTAAGGTTTATATGCATGCATGAAAGTTCCTAATGCCAAACGTAACCGTTTTACGTAAAACATAAAAATAAAATATGAAATGTTATAAATTATATTCGTAATAATTATAGAACATTTATTTGACGTAAACTCATATTTGTTTAATGCCGGTTTACGTTAAATGTTGATTTTTAGTTTATGTAATTTAACTTAACAGTTATAATTAAACGTAAATACGTAAGTTCAAAGTAAATAGTTTTGAGTTTATTGACGTAAAATGATCTGAAAATGTGGATTGTCACATTCAGTGTTGGATATGGCAAAGTCAATGGCGCTTTTTATTGGAAAAGCATGTCCCCTCTTTGATGTTATTGTTCTAGAGGGCTGCGAAGGACTAGGAACTCGTGTATATTTGAATTACTTGAGTCGAACCACAACAAAACTCTTGATCTTACTTATATGTGTTTTAAGAATAGGAGTAAGGTTAATGCAACTTACAGTGAGTGGTGTTGTTCTCCAAGGTTGGTTTATTTTTTCAATAGTAACTACTTTCAACAATGCTAGGCTGTGGTTTTTCAAACGCACATGTGTCAACTGTTTGTTTTTTTTAAACTTATGTGGATCTAGCAGTTCTCACCAATTATATAGTTTTATGTTTTCTTTTTCTTTTTTCTAACCCTCCATATTTAGTTGTGAGCTATACTTGTGAGAATTTTTTGAAAAAGTTTTGCAAGGCTGAACGGAGTGGGATAAAAACTCATGAGTGAGTGCATAACTCATGCTTGAGTTGTTGCTCCGGTCTCCAAAACTCACGCGCGACTGCCACCATGAATGGTGAGTTTGAAAAATGTGGGCCCCATTCCTCTTTTATCCGCTGCATCCTTTATTAAAAAAAATCCAATACCCTTTTTTTTACTTATAAACTTCACCATTTTGTACACACTTCTCACATTATTTACTCAAACAACATATATTTCATTCTTCATTTAATCAAAATGAATTCGTATACGTTTATGATCCCCGACGTAGACGTAGAAGAAGGAGAAGTTGTTAGCCGTAGGTGAATTTTCTTAGAAGAGCAATGGTAAATATTAGGAATAGACGACAAGTAAATAGATCGACGAGAACCCCCATATATCGAGATCATGTTGGTGCTCATGATCGTTTAGTCGCCGCCTTTTATAGCGAGAACCCGATGTACGATGCATATAAATTCCAAAAGACGTTTCGAATGGCTCGCTCCCTATTCAAATGGATAGTTGATGAGATAACTCATCACGATGCATACTTTCGTGATAATATTGATTGTACCGGAAAAAAGGCATTTCCCCGTTGTTAAAGTGCACCACCACAATTCGTCAATTGGCATACGACATTAATGCTGATTTTCTAGATGAATATCTGCAAATGAGTGAGAGAAGTTCACGTATATCTCTTGATCGTTTTTGTAGTTTTGTTATGGAAATTTTTGGACCTGGTATTTGAGGAAACCCACGGTGACTGATTTGAAAAACTTTATCGGCATCACGAAAAAAAGCACAGGTTTTCGGGAAAGTTAGTAAGCCTTGATTGTATGGATTGGGAGTGATTTGGTTGTCCGTACGGCTTTAAAGGGCAATATGTTGGACGTGATCATGGTCCGGAATTGACGAACGGCGTAACTTACCCATGAGGATACTATCTTGTTGACGGTATATATTCGGAATTGGCGACACTCGTTAAGACGATTCCAGAACCAGCTGATGATGACCACAAGTGAATTTTGTATAAGCCAAAGCAAGAATCGGCAAGAAAAGATGCGGAACGAGCGTTTGGTGTTCTGAAGAAGAAATGGGTCATACTAACCAATCTCACACGATAGTTGAAAAAAGAGAAAATAATGAATATGATGTACACATGCATCATATTACATAATATGATTTGAAAATTCAAAGGAGTTGCGATATCTCCCACATGGTTCTCGGAGGAAGCACATCAACCGGACGGCCTCGAACGATCCCTAAAACAAGTGCGACAAGTTATGAGGCAAATCAGATCGGCACAAGCGCATCAAAACCTTCGAGCCGATTTGGTCGAACACTTATCTCGTAATGTTTAATATTATCTTTAGTTGTGATATTTTTAATATTCGAAGTCTATGTAATGTTTTTAATTTATGAATAAATTTTTTAATTTAGTACGTCTTACGTTTTTATTAATTTCGTATGTTTACGTTTATATTTTAAATAAATAAAATAGTGACGAACGATGAGTTGCAAAATTACCACTATGGTTAAATGTTTAGTTGCGGGTGAGTTAGAGAGAAAGTCAGGTGAACACTGAGTTTATACCCAACACTCCATAGAAAGTGCATAAAAGGACAAAGTTCCTGTGAAAGTGTGAAGCACGTGCCATGCATCCAAAGTGAAGTTGGAAGACAATAATATTCTAAGACCCTACCAGTGTCTCCTTGATTTTTAATTTGTTAACCAGGTTGAGTTTATTCAGACCCTCTTTTTTTTTTGGAACGGCAATTTGTGGTTACATGGCCCCTAGCCCAGAAGGCGTAGCGAGCCCACACAATCAGGTTGGGTCCAGCCCAGAAGGCAATGGCACCCTTCCCTTTACACACGCGGGAGAAAACCCCTATCGCCCTAGACAAGACTCGAACATGAGACCTTGGCTAGAAGGGTAAAACCTCCATACCATTGGACCAAATGCACGTTATATGCTGAAGATCCTCGAGACCATCATATCTCCAGCTACCCGTTTATCGTATACCAGCTTTTATAAAACTATTAGCTTGTTGACTTGTTGTTCATATAACTTTGTACCATTTGAATGTATAGGCTGGATCCAGATCCCACTAATCTTACTATGATTTGGACAATAGTTGCATACGGAGGTTGAAAGTAGCAAGCCCAACAAAAAAAGCTTTGATCAAGGTAATATCGTTTTTCTATAGCATAACCTAGCATGAGTCCAATGGATGTTACTAGTAAATTATATCGTAGGCGTGTTTGGGGTGGGTCTCTAGCTACCGTATCAGAAACTGCTTATTTAACCTTAAAATAACTAGATAAGCCAAAGCAGTTTAGAGGACGAATGCCCTCCAAACTGTATAAGCAGATAAGCTAGAAAATCACTAAGCAATCACAAACTCTCTCTGTGAAATATAATTTCAAAGTCGTAAATTGCGTGAATTGGAAGCATAAAGGGATCTTGTTGTGGTTAATTAAATACGATCAAGATTCCTTGGCCTAAGCCGACCAATAATTTGTGTATCTTGCTGTTAATTTTTACCAATAATTTGTTGATAGTCCTGCACACCTTCTTTATATATAATATACCCTGTATGATTTTTAGTAAAGCTTTAAGGAGCGACAACTGTTAAGTTAGATACTTGGAAGAAATAAGTGCAGGTAGAGTTATATGATATCTTCTGTCGCTCATAAGTTTGGATGTTCATGATATAGTGGCATATCCTGCTGTTATAAATGGCTTCATTCACGTCTCATCTGTCTCTCCACACGGGACCGGCCACATACTGTTCAAGGAAACGGCTGACCTATGCTATGAGTAGTGGTCCTCATTTCATAAAAAGTAAAGCAGTTCTTTCACTGAAAAACTCACAAGGGAAAATACCACTTGAACTTTCTGGTAAGCATTTGAGACTTTCGGGTTGGGATCAACTCACTAGAAGGTGTGGTTCGGTTCAAATTCCAGTTATAAAAGCTGCAGCAGCGGAACCTTCTTCTGCCCCTGCTGAAGAAGACCCGCATTTGCCTATACTCCTTTATTTAGATTGGTATGTTTGTTATACGTTTAAGTTCAATTGCAATCTTAGAACTACTGATTATTTGTATCTGAAGAGTATATAAGTTGACTTTTACTCTATAAGTTCAATTGCTTTTTTAGTTTATATGTTGACTTTTACTTTATGGAAGGTAAAATTTGCTTATGCAGGTACTTGTTTAGTACTTTATTACGCATTTTCACCCGGAAGATCTACATTTACTTCCCATTCCCTTAGTAAGTTCATCTAGCCTTTTTTTTCTCCAATCAATTATCAAGCAAATAAAGAACAATGACGTACATAGCAAATTAGAAATCATAGGAAATAAGTTATGAATGTGGCTACTCTTATGTAATGGCCGAGATGTGGGATTTCACTCACATCCTTTGTACTTAAACGTTTTTTGGAGTAATATATTCACCGGGTGTAACAAACTTTTACCAAAATAAAAAAATAAAAAAATCCCATTCTCGAAATAGCTTGATTTGGGTAAAAACAATTTAGCTGGTCAAATAGACCTAAAGTTGCCCAAGATGTATTCACACATTTATTATGCAGAAAACTGAAAGGGAAATGATTTATGTGCCTAAACCATATGCCTAAAGATATGCCTAAATATAAGATTACGACATGTGCCAGAACCAAAAATGGGATAAAGAGAGATAAAATTTGGAAGACATGTGTCAATTGATGATATGATTAGGTATGTTCTTAGGTACATTTTTTTAGGCATCCATATCACTAATGAAACTAAAATATGCAAAGTTGAAAAGTGTTTGCATCTTTGGCCAATGGCTAACCGTATGAGCATTATTAGAAGCTACTTGTTTGGGTGTTTTACCCACAATTAGTTAATTACTGGTGGATTTTATCACCTATAACATGAAATCATACGTTCATGACTGCACCTTAATTAATTTTTTGAATTTTAGCTTTGTTTCAGTTGCTCAACTTGCTGTGGGTGTTACATTGTGTATCGTGAATTCATCCCTCGGTTCCCATAAACGTGCAGTGAGTTTCTTTCAGCTTACACTGCATGTACAATCTATTTGGCATAATAAACTTGCTCTAAATGTTTATTATGTTTTCATGTTTCAGCCCATCAACAAAGATCTCCTTGCCGTCATCACTCCTACTGCAGTTTTACATACTATTGTTCATCTCGTGTATAACAATTTTTTGAATTCTGAGGTGGTACGGCCTGTTCCATTTAAAGATAAAGGTAATGCAACAAGTTTAACAAAGTGGCACGTTTTAGTGAGTCAACTCAGGGTAAAGATGAATTGCTATTGATATAATTCTTATATATTTTTGCTGTGAACAGTTTTGGCGCCATTCTATACTACAGTGGGCAGTTGGATTCTCCGACGCCAAGATTTTTTCGTGTCAATGTGGGTGGCATTGGCGTTTACCGTTGTCGGTAGGTCTTATTTTTGTTTCTTCTATAAACTTAATGGCTATCATATCACTAATGGTATAATCAAATTGGTTTTCTAATTTTATGTCTTTCTTTCTTTCTTAGTGGTGTCACCTAAAAAAACTATATTTTACCCTTTTGATACACACTCTGGACGATTATTAACCCATTCATCGTTAGAGCTTCAAACTTGTTATCTTATATACAGAACCAGATCCTGAAAGATTTTTTTAATGGTTTATGCCTCGTATTAGTTAATCAGTACTTTAGTAGGTATATTTATGATCATCTTAACCGATTATTCTTTCGACTGATGTGAATTCACAGGGGCCATCATGTCTTTGACTAGTAGAAACTTTTATTTAAAGGAAGCAATGGTAAGATAAAATCATTGTCAATGCAAAGCAGTGATTGGCGTATCTATTAAGCAAATTATAAAAGGATTTGTTTGTCTTGATTTCGATATTTTGGCAGAAACGTGTGGACAGCACAAATGTGTACACTTATGTTACAATAATCTCCCTGCTCTTTTGCATACCATTTGCATTACATGTAAGTTCATCACATTCATTTTCTTAAAAGGTTAAGATATAGCCTTAATTATAGGCCTATATTATATCAAACGGGTCAATTTGCCTTTATAAAACATCCTAAATCAGTCTTGTAATCTTTTTAGACAAGTATGAACTGATGTGATATATAAAATCCAAATGGGGAATGATTGATCCTTTTAACTTTTATGCCTAAAATGTCCTTAATCGTATATGACATTAGTTGATTAGAATGTGATAGTAGGAATATTTTTAAAAATATTCCTAATAGGATATAAATGTGTTTGTCAACCCGGCCTTCAATTTTGTCACCTCTATTTCCAGAACTTCTTGATTCAGTAAACCTGATCTTAATCACAATGTTAAACACTTACTTTTTTTTCTCCTTTAGATGGAGGGACCGAAGGTGCAATATCAGTTAAGTCGTGCAATAGCCAAAAATGGCATGGGTACGATCTTGTATGATTTTTTAATGTTGGGGGTATTGTACTATCGATGCAACAAGGTAAACTACAATCCTTCATTTTTCAACATCAATCAAATAGTAGCAAGTTTTCTTTGGGCTAACAAGGATTCTTCTACTTTAAGGTTGCAACAGAAAGTCTACGAAGGATCCACCCGGTTATTTTCACCGTAGGAATCTTATTTGAGTACGTTTGCGCAACTTCTTACTCAAAGTGATAGGCAAGTCTTTGATGCAAGGGATATAACATTTTGAACCAATAATGTCATCAATATGATATCATCACGCAATTGCTCCTCTTGATTTAATCTGTTTCCTTCTTTTTCTTTTTACTCATCTTTGATCATGAATTATCAATAGAAAAATTGATAACACCCGTTATGGACCGGCGGTGTGCCTATGGTGCAAACACAAGTGTGCATAGCCACGCCATAGCCTATGGCCCAAAGGCACCGTTTTTGCCCTATATGAGCGCCCATAACTGAGCATACCGTGTTCTCTTAGTAAAAGTTACTCACTGTGATTCTGGTTTTTAGATCATGAAATATGTTTTGATTGTAAACTGCCATTAGGTCATATAGGTCCAACATCTCTACAAAGACTTAACAAGTAAACATTCACCTAACGTTAGTTTTTCTGTCCATATTTTTTTCTAATATTGTCAACAAACTAAATCATTAAATACAAAAAGCTGATCCTGAGATGAAATTAGATTTAATTGCCATTTGATGTTGTAATTTACTCGAGACTAAATGTTAGCGTATGTGCGTGCGCGCGTGCGTGTCTATAATTAAATTAATCAGAATGATAAGACACTCTATATGTAGAGGAGGATCAAGGTTTGGGCTCATTTATGGATTGGTGATTAGTGTCGTCCGCCCATTAAGCAAACTAGAATGGCACGTGGTGGTACCTCATTGCTCAGCCCCTTCTCATATGATCGCGTACGCACATCCTTAGTGTGACTATCATATTCATGGCGTTAGACCACTCATAACATGACACGTGTGTATATGGACAATGGTTTTTTTTGGACAACAAACGGTCTAGTGAACATGGTCATCCTTGTACTATGGGTGTTTCTAGAGATGCAAATAAATCGGTTAAAACCGGTTTTCGGTTATTAGAAAACCGGTTTTAAAAAAACCTGTTTTTCTAATAACCGGTTTCGGTTTTTTCGGTTTTTCCGAAATCGGTTTTTTTCGGTTATAAATGTTCGGAATCGGTCTTTATACCGGTTCGGTTTTTTTCGGAATTTAAAACTTCGAACATTTATTTAATAAACTTGTTAATTATCAAACATTTAATTAAACAATACACCGGAAACATACTAAACAAATACAATCATAACTTTTTATTTGCACCGGAAACATACTAAAAAAAATACACGTAAAACCGAACCACAAAACCCCACCGCAAACCGCACATTGACTTTTAAAACCGAAAATTACATCAAGCTAAGCGCATCAAATCTTCACTATAGAGAATACTCTTTTCTATGTATGATTATAGAACTGTGAGCGAGCCATTGATCCCAATGACTGGTACAACTTATAGAACATCACGCATCATCATATTAGAGGCTATCCCACACTCTCTTAGGGGTGAGCAGAAACCGCACCGCAAAACCACAAAAACCACAAAAAACCGTCGGTTTTAAGAAAAAAGAAAAACCGCAAAATGCGGTGCGGTTGCGGTTTTACCCGTAAAACCGAACCATAAAACCCGCACCGCATCGCACATTGACTTTTAAAACCGAAAAACAACATATTGATTAATTAATGTGTGTTATAAGGCTTCTAGTGCATATTATCAAATAATATTCTTACAAGACATAAGTGATGTTTGTGTTTACATTAAATATATGCATTGTTATAACCGAAAAAACAAACATTGTAAACCAAAAACCGCAAAAACCCACATTCATAATACAAGTCATAAGTAATAGTGTGGTGCGGTTAAAACCCGCAAAACCGCAAAAAACCCGCAAAAACCGGAACCGCAAAATGTGGTGCAGTTCGGTTTCTATTTTATAGAAACCGGAAGTGCGGTTGCGGTTTGGTTTCAGTCAAAACCCGCATCAAACCGCACCATGCTCACCCTAATACGTACGTCATCAAGTCCTTAGTCCTCAGTGTTAAAGGCCTACAATGAAACACATGCAGTTAAGCTGCAAGATCACTATTTAAGCATGTAATCACGGTTTTCCATTGACGACCTAGGCAGTTGCATAACTCAGCAGGAACAGAGCCACGCTTGTCTAACTATAAATGAAGTACATAAACCCGGATGTCTTACCATGTGGGAGACTAAATTACATAAGCCCATAATGCACTATTTGGTGCCATTATCTCACAATATTAACTAGAAAAGGAGATGCTACACTAGAAAAATAAATGAAAAGGGAATGAGCCAAGCTGATGGAATTATATTTAGCATAACTTTTGGACCAAATACCAGATTGTTGTCCTCTTTTACAAAGCACCGCATATGAGACATCTTTCTCTTGTCTACCATTCATCTTTAACTTTGTAGTGGGATTCACTAGCTAGTAACTCTCGAATACACATGAATCTGAAGGAAAGAAAAGGACAACTCCCCTAAAAGATGCTTAAGCTTCCACCTACACATCAAGTGTCACGCTAAAAGGATTAGTAAGGACCACTTGATCTGCAAGACTGTTAACGAGTAGTGAAGTGTATGACACCATTTCAGTTAGCAACTAATTGTGGTCCAGAACTAAACAGTTCAAATGGTTAAGGAGCAACTAATGATTTTTTGTCCATTGTGTTGCACAACCAGCTTTCCTAATTTAACTCTCCTGGGCGAGTGCTTGCCAAAATCACTTCCTAGTATATAAATACAAAACATGCTAGTATTCTGATAGATACTGAATTAATAATAATAGGACATGGATAGTTTTTTATTGATAGTGGCCCAATTCGAGAAGGGTAAGGTCTCCTTTTGCAAGAAAAGATGAATATGATAAACTGAATATCGATAATAACAATGATAAGAGACCTATTATTTATACTATCCTATTCTTAGATTTAAATATGGTAAATGCTAAAATCAAGTGTAATTGCTCCCTAATTCCTTGGTAATTGATTTGAGTAAATTCAGCCCGTTGACCATTAATTGTTGACCATTAATTATTTTGACCATGAATTGTTTTGACCCAATGGATTCAGCCAATTCCCGAACGGTTTCTTTTTCTGGAGTACATCTTCAGTGGATCTTTATCATTTGTGAACGCCCATTTATGTGTTCGTTAGCCTTCATTTATTTGTTTCCGTTCTATCATTTTATTATATACTTTTAAAATTACCTTACTTAAACAAATTAATACTTGTAAAACACAATATTATGTATATTTTTTTATAATTTTTATGTTAATTAGTGTATGTTCATACATGTCCGTTTGTTTATGTTCGTTTAGTGCTTAATGAACGAACATAAACGAACATGGACAACCTTATTTTCTTAATAAACGAACATGAACAAGAAAATCCGTTCGTTTAAGCGATCGTGTTCGTTTATTAGTCCGGTTGAAATTAAACGAACA
>BQNB010037440.1:33757-49444 GCA_026074375.1 Tanacetum coccineum | reverse complement strand
TTCATTGCTTTCTAAATTTGGATCTGCTTATTTGCTTATTACATTTGCTTATTGTTGCTTATTTGTGACTCATTTAGCTAAATAGTCTCAATAGTTCATCTGTTTTTGCTTTTCAAAACCTTTATCATAGTTTTTCTTATATCTGTCATAAAACTCATAAAAAACCAAAAAAATATTAGATAGCATAATCTTAATCTTTGATTTCTAGTTAAATTCAGTTGTTAATTCATGTTTATTAAACTTGTTCTAAGCTAAAAAGAATATGGTAGTTAAAACTTGTTCATTAGATTTCACTTTAAAAGTTTTTCTCAAAAATGTCAAGTTTAAAGGGATGTTTTGCTTAGCAGTACTTTCATAAGTAAAGTACTGCTTGTATTCAGTTGGACTCAATTAATCATTTCAAGTTTAATTTGTTTAAAAAGCATGTTTTAGTATTGCATTAGGTCTGTTTTAAGTCTTATTTATTCTCTTTAGACTAACAGTATTAAGTCTTAAGCTAACAGTACTAACTCCATAGTTAGTACTGCCAGGCTAAGAAAGTACTGCTAGGCTAAAGTAAAGTACTGCTGTCACTTTTAGTCTAGTTTTTAGTTAAGCATTAGTAGGTCTTAGGTTCTAAAATTAAAGTAGGTTAAGGTCTAGTTATTGCTTAATTTAGTTTCAATCTCAGTTTACATTTTATGGCTTATTTCATAGCTTAATATTGTTCTTAAAAGCCAATTGCACCAGCAGTACTTTCAAAAGTAAAGTACTGCTGACATTTAAGCTCAAATTTAAGCTAGCAATATTAGGATTTAATAGCCTATCTTTTAGCATTTTATAGTTTAGTTATAGCTTAAAAGAGATTAAATCTTAAATTTTACTTTCTAGCTTATTAGCTCTGCTTATTTTTGCTGTCAAAAGTCTTCCAAAAAGATAAAAAACCAAAAACAGTACTTAGGAATTTAGGATCTTAATTTGTTAATTTTAGCTTTTAATCCTAGTTTTTTTTAGCTTAAATTTATAGATTATAAGTAGTTTTATAAGTCCTCAAAGTTTTAGAGTCCAGTTTAGCTTTTTAAGGTTTTTAGCTTATTTGGATTTTGTGCTAATTTGCTTATTTCCTGAGTTTGCTTGATTCATGCTTAATTTCAGTAGCTTAAAAGTAGTTTAAGCATTTCTTTCTTTTCTTCTATAGATTAAGCACATTATAAGCTTTCTAGAACTTCTTTCCTTTTTCATTTTGAACCAATTTGGAGCTTTTTACAGCTTATTTAGTAAAACTATAGGGAAACCCCCACTTTCTGTAAACAGCTTAAAAATAAGCTGTTTAAGAGCTTATTATTAGGTATCAGACCATAGTACTTTTATTAATTGTGTTCACCTCAGCTTATTCTACAACTTTGCTTCTTTGAGTTTTTGCTGAAAAGCACTTTTAAAATTTGAGCTTATTTGGACTTAGTTTGTTGTCGAGGTGGATTTTCAGGGTAGGTAGTGTAACTTTCAAGTTTAGATTTTGTCACCGTTAGTCCCTGTCCTTTAAACAGTTATTCCTCGTTAGTTTTCTTTTTATTAATAAATAGGTTTTGATTTAATTAGTTTAATTAAAAATTATTAAAAATATAAAAATTAGGGCTTTTAATTTTATAAAATTTTTGCATATTTTCTTAAATTAGTTTAATTTTTATAAAATTTTAGGATTTAATTTTAGTCTATTTGCTTAATAGTCGCGTTTTATTTGATACTCCGTATTTGCTTAATTGATCAAATTGTTTAATTGTCTTTAAGTGTCCATTTTGATTATTGTTTTATTTTTAATAAATCATCAAATCATTTATTTCCTTATTCAAGTCAGAATCCGAACTAAAACAGGTCTCAATTTCACTAGTCGTTGGGGAAACGACCCGGGTGATCATACTTGCCCGGTTAAATATACGTATTATATATTATATTATATATTTCTAAGAAAGAATTTTTCTCTTTTAAAAGTAATATATTATATATTATATATATATATTTTATAGTGTATAAAACTATCTATCAATTTTTGGCGCCGCTGCCGGGGATCAGTGTTAAAGACTCCTTCGTTTTCCGTTTGTTGATTTGGTTTGAAGATCCTTTCGTCATCGAAAGTTTCATTTTTGTTAAATATTTAAAAAATTAAAAAAAAATACACAAAAGTTGGTAAAAGAACACCAACAAATAATATCTTCTATTGAGATATTATCATTTCAATTTTCGGTGAACTTGCATTTGTTCCCACGTCGAAAAAAAAATTTCAAAAACTTGCCATTTGTTTCACTTACGAAGTACGGCTCGCCTTAAAAAGAAATTTTTAAGAGTTACAGAGAAGTAAGTTGATTATTTGGATTTAAGTTGTCTTTCGTTTCTCTGTTTTCAATAGATTGTCAAAAAAAATTAGTGTAAAGTTTTGCTTTTTGATTTTTAGTTTTTCTTTTTATGCGCACTCGTTCACAATCTCGACGTCGTCGACAACAAACTCTTCCGGTTGTAGAAAATTTTGAACCAATTGTTCCAATGGCCGACAATCGTACCACGGCACAAATGTTGCGAGCTCCCATCGAGGGATACGAAGATGCAATAGTTGTTCCACCGATTAATGCTAACAATTTCGAGCTTAACCATCCTTAATATCAATCTTGAGCAAGTAACAAATTTACGAGGGACAAGGACCCTTACAATCACCTTACGATTTTTTAAACTCAAAGACACATCAACGTTTAGACAACCAGAAGTCCCCGATTACTTCGATTAAGTCTATTGCTATTTTCCTTTCTCTCAAGACTGTGAAAGCCCGAGATTGTTAGACAATGAACCTCCTAATCAATTCTTCACTATGGACACCTAGTTTCAAAATTCTAAAATCAATTTCTTCCACCTTCAAAAACCACTTACTATCGAAATGAGATCATTACTTTTTACCAAAAACCAAACGAAACCTTCAATGAAGCATGGGAACATTTTAAAGGACTTCTTCGTCAATGTCCTCACCATGGCTTTTCAGAACTTCACCAACTCGATACTTTTACAATTCTTTGAACTCCACAATAAGATGCCTTAGATTCCGCCGCGGGTCGCAATTTCTTAGACAAAATGCCTCAAGAAGGATTAGCAATTATTGAAAGCAAGTCAAAAGTTTGTTACTCAAGAAGTCGTGCTAATGATTCAAGAGTGAGTATGGATGCTCCTCTTTCTAATGCTTCACTTTCTAATAATTCTTTTGATATGCAACAAATAGCTGCTTCTCTCGAGGATAAATGATCTATTAAGATGAAACAGATGATGAATGAAATAAAGCTTTAGTTGTAACTACTTCCTGCACCCGTCAAAGAGTTGAGGAAGTATGTGTCACATGTGGATCAAATCACAATTTTAACCATTGTCCGTTAACTCGAGGTGGAAATGATTTTCTCGTTTTTCATGATAACATCCATCAATTTCAGCAAACCGCAGCTGTTGGTAATTTCCTTCAAAGAAACCAACCTCCCAATTTGGCAAGTCAAATGAAACCACTGGGTTTCAATCAACCGAATGTCCAAACCTACCAAAACCATTACCAAGGCACCAATTCTAATTTCAACCAAAACCGTGGAGGAAATTTTAATCAAAACCGTCAAAACAACCAAAATCAAGTTTACCAAGCACCACCAACAAATCAACCTTTGAATAATCATGCTTTACCTTCTACTCTACAAATTCAAGGAGTATCGAAAACGGATTTTGAATGTTATGTCAAGGCTAATGATGCAGTATTAAAAAATATGCAGAATCAAGGCCAGGGTTTACAAAACCAGATGTCAAATCTAACGAACATGCTTTCTAAATTCATAAATTCCAATTTCAAAAATTCAGCCTCTACTTCAAATTCAGGAACTCTTCCAAGTCAAACCATAACCAACCCTCGTCAGCAAATTAATGCTATCACCACAAGGAGCGGTAAGATTTTAGAAGAACCTTCGACTCCATTTGTTCCTATACCCGTTGTTTCCAATCCTTCAAAAGAATCCGAACAAAACACGGAGACATCAACGGAAAAAGTGCAAAATCTAAATTTGGAAAAAACCGCACAAGTCCCATCTTCGGGAGAAGATGATTTAATTTTTATAAAAATTCCAAAACCAAAAGCAAAATCAACCGTTAATGTTGAAATTCAAGATCTCAATTCTCTAAATCCTAATCCTTATCATCCTAAACTTCCATATCCCGAGAGGATGAAAGTTAGAGAGAACGATAAACCAAGTGCTCAGCATAGCCGGTTGTTGAAGATGTTTAAACAACTCCATTTAGAGATTGGATTAAAAGATGCTCTCGTCGAAATGCCGAAATTTAACAAATGGTTAAGCGGTTTGCTAAGGAACAAAGAGAAGCTCGGGGAAATTGCCATCACAACTGTGAATGCCAAATGTTCTGCTATCATCTTGAACAGAGTTCTCGAGAAACTCGAAGACACAAGAAAATTTCTTATTCTGTGTGCTTTACAAGAACTCAATAGGACTAGTGCTTTAGCCGATTCCGGAGCTAGTATTAATCTTTTACCACATTCTATCTACAAGAAACTTGGGCTTGAATCTTTGACTCCTACTCAAATGACACTCGAGCTTGCTAATCGTTCCATTTCATACCCGATGGGTATAGCCGAGGATGTTGTAGTTAGAGTTGATGGTTTCACTTTTCTTGCTGATTTTGTTGTAGTTAATTTTGAACCAGACCCAAGAGTTCCTATTATTTTAGGAAGACCTTTCCTTCGCACTGCAAAAGCTCTCATTGACTTGTACGAGGAAAAATTGACTTTAAGAGTAGGAAAGGACGAACTTGTTTATTATGCTGAGAAATCTAAGAAAAACAAGGATCAGCATTTTGTTCACGCCATTTCTGTAATCGATTTCTCAAAAGATGATCCGTTTAGTGGCAGTACCACTACTCATTTTGATGACCCTTCTCCTAGTTCTTCTCCGGTGAAGACTAGTGATAATTTTGAGAAATTCACCGATGAACTTACTCCTATTGATTCGTTACCACCGGGTAATGATGATTCGATTCTTAAGACAGTCGTGCATGAAGAGAGTTTTCAAGTTTACTCAAATCCTCTCTTTGAATTTGATGACAATTTCAAGTCTAGTAACATAAATCCTCTCTTTAACGAGATGGAAGAAGATGTCGAAAACAAGAACTCCAATGAGTCAGTTTTCCTCACCACACCTTTACCTGATAAAGTTAAGCATTCTGATCTAGAGGACGATATTGATGAAATTGAAGCTTTTCTAGCCATAGAAGTTCCTGATTTTGAGGAAGGTTATTACGATTCAGAAGGAAACGTAATTTTTCTTGAAAATCTGCTTAGTGACGATACTACCCATCATCTTGCTTCCAAAGTGATTTCCAATCATGAACCAGAACACAATGAACCTTTGGTTACTTTTTCTCCAAAGGATGATCCTTTTCATCTTGAATTCACCAGAGGAATCATTACAACTCTTCCTTCGAGGATTGACCGTGAGCATGAGGAATATCTTCATCTTATGACATTATTCTTTTCGACTTCCCAATCACCAGAAAATATTCACGCTGATCAAAATTCAGTTATCGAGTCTCTTCCCATATCTCCTATCCCCATTGAGGATAGTGATCCCGTTCAAGAAGAGATCGATATTTTCCTTGTTCCAGATGGTTTAATTCCACCTGGTGCTGAGAATGATGATTCCGAAGATGAAGATAATGAGTTACCTAACCTTGACCATCAAGATGATCCCTCAATTCCCCGTCCTCCACCGGAACCACCGGATGTTGAGAAATGTTTTGAACCCGAAACGGGTATTTTGATAAACAAAGTGTTTAAGGGTTTTTCTAAACCACATGATTTTATGGCCGATATTTCACCCACCCTTCCCACCCTTGTTACAAACTTGACCATCAATTCTTTATTTTTCTCCTTCGAGAATGAAGACACCATTTTTGACCCTGGCATCATCACATTTCATAAGCCAGTGGCATGTTCAAAGGAAATTTCTTGTTCTAAGTGTTGCTCTCCCTAAGGACAACTAAATTCAGGGATCGAGTCAAGCTAGCGACTCGGTGACCAAAAACAAGCCGCTTCGTGGGAGTTCACCCCATGCTTATCCTTTCTATTTTCTCTCTATTTTCTATCTAATGTGTTGTGTTGAGAGAGGCTTGTACTTGTTCCGATTTCTTGCTGTTTGTTGCTTGTTTGTTGTGATTTTTGCAGGATTACCCAACAATTTCTAAAGACTCTCGTGTCCGGTTGATTTATCCCATTCTACTCGAGCTTCTCACCTTTTGTGTGAAATTAGTTTGGGGAGATCCGATATCCTTTTATCTTATCGATTAACGTTTATCTTTGCATACTTCATAAACGGCTTAGATTTATGTAGAGGCCCGACCTTAAACATTGAGGACAATGTTTCGTTTTAGTTTGGGGAGGGAATCTATCGATTTGATGTTGCTTGCTTATTGTTTTGTTCTCACTTACCCTTTTTCCCACAAAAATAGAAATAGCAAAAATTTTAAATTTTTCAGTTTGTCAAAAAAAAAATTGAATATATATAAAAAAAAGTGATAGGACAAAAATGTAAGTTTTCCGATGGTAAGAATAAGAAGTAATTTTTGACCCGATCGAACGTGTTGAGTTCTAGCTTTTATCCTTAACTTTTTAGGCTAAGTATTCATTTTTGTGAAGAACAAGAAATGATAGAGTTGTTATAAGTTCTGATACTAAACATAGAATAGTTGGATTTCTTTCAAGCTTATAAGTGTTATATTGTGGCTTTTTCTCCCATTAGATTGTTTCACCTTTATAATAATTATTAATAAGTAAAGTTTTTACGGTTTTTTGGATTAATAATTAGTCTTAGAAGTTTTCTTTAGTTTTCTTTGTGATTTAGAGAAAGTATACATCAGGAATACTTAATTTGGCTAAAAAAAATACAAGAATAATAAGTGAATAAGTATCTCTGCCAGATTACTTCATCTTGTCGGAGGCGTGGCCGATGTTGGAGTTTTCATATAAGGTAGGGTCGGTGTCATAATAAGTAGAATAACCTCTTGTCGACTCGCTATCGATGTGGCTTCGAGATAAAAGGCACCGGTAATACACATGTATAAACTGTGGGCTAATAAAAGTTTATTGCATCTTGCCGGCTCACAACCGATGTTGCAATCTTCTAAGTAAAGCACATAGTAATTATCCGAGGTCAAAATACGTTTGCTACATCTTGTCGGAGGCGTGGCCGATGTTGTAGCCTACTAAAGGACTAAGGTTCAATAATGTTGCAACAATAATAAGTATAAAGCCAAATTTTGGTCGCCTCGATGTAGACTTAATCTTTATGACATTGTTTTTCCTATTGAAAAGAGCTAGGATCTAATTATTACATTTTTAACCGTCATACTTTATTTTTGGAATTAATAAGTATCAAAACAAAAGTCTTAAAGAGCCTTCGGGTATATGACTTAATTAAAATCCTGAGATAGAAAAGTAGGATTTGCGGGAGGAAAAGTAAGTACACATTTAGCTCTTATAAGTAGTGTTAGCATCAATAACTTGTAATTAACAATGATCTTGTTTTAAGCTTGGCATGGGTAGAGTGAAAAATCAGGGATGACGAAGTTATCTTTCAGACACTTAAATGTGCTTTTTGTTCTATGATCCTCAAAGTTACCAATAAGGTAATGAAAATAATACATTATGTCAACACAAATAAGTCGTAGTTAGGTAGTTAACTATCATGAAAAATCATAAAAAAGAAAAATCTTAGAAAAGGGAAATCGGTGTTTATAACTTGTGATCTCATCTCTCTCTACAAAAATCTTGCAACTTCAAAGGTTTAGTTTGGGGAATTTTGAGGTATTTGGTTATAAGGCATGTGATATTGCGTGAGGACACACAATCGTTTAGTTTGAGGAATTTTGATAAGTGTAGAATACACATATCTATTTGTACCTAAAATAACCCAATTAAACCCAAAACAGACCAAAAATGGCAAAAATATGCTTGTATTTATGTTTTGTGTGTGCAGGTACGGATAAGTCAAAAATTACAAGAAAACAGTCAAAAACAGGCAAGCACGGACACGAGAATCAGAAGAGTACAAAAAGAAGCCAAAGAATCAAAAGCGAAGCCAGAAAAGTCAAGCCTCAGTCAAATCCAGTCAATCATTAGTCAATAAAAGTCCATAAGGGCAAATCTTGAAATTCTCTAAAGTTATTTATAACTAAGAAAATGGAAAAGAAACCACAAAGGCCATTTGTGCAAACTCCCCAAAGTTCAACCGTCTTACCCCCCCTTCAGTTAAAAAGAGGCGGGTAAATGAGTGTTACTGTTCATTCATCTTCCCCAAGTTGCCCTCACCTCAAAACAAGGGGCAAATGCAAAATAAAGGGTGCAAAGGACAATTCGGGTGACAAGGACTGACATGGCAGAGTATTACATCACCAAACCCTCCTATTGGCCAATCCCCATCAAAGAAGCTCACGTGGATTTTGAGGAAGCACAAATTCATGTGGGTTTTTATGCTAAAACACTCACAAAAGAAGCACAAACTCATCAAAGAAAGGGAATGACACGCTGGCAATCTTCTGGTGTCCACACAATGATCCAACGGCTCAAAATCAATATTCAATGATTGGGAAATGAATGGCAGAGATTGAAGGATTGGAGAGCAAGACAAGAGGCCTAGAAGATTCACCTGCAGCATATAAAAAGGCCTCGGCTCACACACACAATATATCATCTTATCTTGTTTTTACCTTATTTTTCCTTTATGTAGTTTTTAGTAGTTCAATTTCGTAATTTCCTTAAAGTAATTTCCTTTTCAAGCTTATTGTAATTTCCTGTCAATGTAATCCAGTTTTCATTAATGAAATTCAGTATTTGTTTGTTACAATTTATTCTCAAATACTAGTGACTTTCTCAATAAGCTCTAGTATTTGATTGCTATATTCATAAGCTCTCATAAGCTCTCACAACTCTCTAAGCTTGTGATAGAGCTCATATTGTCATTTAATCTATCTAAGTTCTAAAATCAGTTTAATTCCCTAAAAACTAGTTACTTATAAGCTTTTGGAAGGAGAACCAAACATGGAAGGGTTCTCAAGGACTTAACTCCTAGCTTATTCATAAGCTAGGAGAGCTTGTAGCTGCTCTTAGTTGAGATCTCTTGTTTAGCTAGAGAAGTTTGTAAGTTTCTCTTTTATTTACTTTTATTATAGCCTTTAAATATGATTTCATTGCTTTCTAAATTTGGATCTGCTTATTTGCTTATTACATTTGCTTATTGTTGCTTATTTGTGACTCATTTTGCTAAATAGTCTCAATAGTTCATCTGTTTTTGCTTTTCAAAACCTTTATCATAGTTTTTCTTATATCTGTCATAAAACTCATAACAAACCAAAAAAATATTAGATAGCATAATCTTAATCTTTGATTTCTAGTTAAATTCAGTTGTTAATTCATGTTTATTAAACTTGTTCTAAGCTAAAAAGAATCTGGTAGTTAAAACTTGTTCATTAGATTTCACTTTAAAAGTTTTTCTCAAAAATGTCAAGTTTAAAGGGATGTTTTGCTTAGCAGTACTAACTATAAGTTAGTACTGCTTGTATTCTGTTAGACTCAATTAATAATATCAAAAGTACTGTGCTGTGTATATCTGTTGGCAACTCTAAATAATCGATTTTCAAGATTTAAAATGTTTAAAAAGCATGGGTTTCAAGTAATTGCACACTATGGTCCTGGTCTTAAGTCTTATTTATTCTCATTTAGACAAACAGATATTTAAGTCCTTAAGCTTAATGTTAGTATTGCATTAGGTCTGTCTTAAGTCTTATTTATTCTCTTTAGACTAACAGTATTAAGTCTTAAGCTAGCAGTACTAACTCCATAGTTAGTACTGCCAGGCTAAGAAAGTACTGCTAGGCTAAAAGAAAGTACTGCTGTCACTTTTAGCCTAGTTTTTAGTTAAGCATTAGTAGGTCTTAGGTTCTTGAATTAAAGTAGGTTAAGGTCTAGTTCTTGCTTAATTTAGTTTCAATCTCAGTTTACATTTTATGGCTTATTTCATAGCTTAATATTGTTCTTATAAGCCAATTACACCAGCAGTACTTTCATCAGTTAGTACTGCTGACATTTAAGCTCAAATTTAAGCTAGCAATATTAGGATTTAATAGCCTATCTTTTAGCATTTTATAGTTTAGTTATAGCTTAAAAGAGATTAAATCTTAAATTTTACTTTCTAGCTTATTAGCTCTGCTTATTTTTGCTGTCAAAAGTCTTCCAAAAAGATAAAAAGCCAAAAACGGTACTTAGGATTTTTAGGATCTTAATTTGTTAATTTTAGCTTTTAATCCTAGTTTTTTTAGCTTAAATTTATAGATTATAAGTAGTTTAATAAGTCCTTAAAGTCTTAAAGTCTAGTCTAGCTTTTTAAGTTTTTTAGCTTAATTGGATTTTGTGCTATTTTGCTTATTTCCTGAGTTTGCTTGATTCTTGCTTAATTTCAGTAGCTTAAAAGTAGTTTAAGCATTTATTTATTTTCATCTATAGATTAAGCACATCATAAGCTATTTAGAACTTCTTTCCTTTTTCATTCTGAGTCAATTTTGAGCTTTTTACAGCTTATTAAGCAAAACCATAGGGAAATCCCTACTTTCTGTAACAACTTATAAATAAGCTCTTACTGAGCTTATTTGTGGCTTTTAGCTATAAGTGCTTTTATTAATTGTGTTCACCTAAGCTTATTCTATAACTTTGCCTTTTTGAGTTTTTGCTGAAAAGACACTTAAAAAATCGAGCTTATTGATTAGTTTGTTGTCGGGTTTGGATTCTCCAAGTAGTATGTGTAACTTTCAAGTTAGATTTTTGTAACCTTTTAGTCCCCTGTCCTTTAAACCGTTAGTTTTTTTTCTTAAACCATAGTTAAGTTTTTACTAGTTTTATTAATAATTAGGTTTTGATTTAATTAGTTTAATTAAAAATTATTAAAAAGATAAAAATTAGGGCTTTTAATTTTATAAAATTTCGGCACACTTTCTTTATTTAATTTAATTTTTATAAAATTTTCAGGATTTAATTGTAGTCTTTTTGCTCAATTTTCGCGTTTAATTTGTTTCCCGTATTTGTTTAATTGATCAAATTGATTTTAATTGTCCATTTTAATTATTGCTTTTATTTAGTGGTAATAAATCATCAAGTCATCTATTTTCTTATTCAAGTCAGAATCCAAACTAAAACGAGGTCTCAATTTCACTAGTCATTGGGGAAACGACCCGGGTGATCATACTTGCCCGGTTTAATATACGTACTATATATTATATTATATATATTTTTGAAGAATGTCCTTTTTGCCTTTGTCCTCAAGGGTAAATTGGTAATTTTCCATAGTATTATATATTGTTTTATATTTTACGTGTATAAAACTGCTATATCAAGGGTGGAGTAACAAAAACTTGATTCTTTTCTTTTAAAGTACTTGTCTTAAAACTCTTTTGAGAAGTAGATACTTTAAAAGTTTGAGATTCCTTAATTGGCCTCCTCACTTGTTATTACCGTGTAAAACAAAAGTGCGATGTTTCAAAAGATTGATTCTTTGCATTTGAAGCTCTTGTCTTAAAACCCTTTTGAGGAAAAAATGTTTCAAAACTTTGAGATTTCTTAGAAAACTTCCTATCTTTTTGTAAAGAATAGGTTGTAAACTGAGAAACCCTTCTTGAAAATGATTTTAAGGATTCACCCGTGTGAACCTTTTCCGAAACACTTTCTTTAGGTTTTGAAGATTTTAAAACATTGATGTTTCATTTTTTCCGATTAAGAGAATCAAACTTCACTTTTAAAGCATTATACGAAGTTCTCAACTCATGATATTCTTTTTGACAAGAACGAATATCTTTTGATGCCAATTTTGATTTTAAAAATGCAATTTGTTTCAAAAGCTGATCTCTTTCATTGTTAAGTAACGGTGGTTTTCCTAAAATTGAATTATCAAGCTTTGTTTCCACACGCTTCCCTTTCAGATTTTCAAGTTGAGTCCTTAAATTATTAATTTCTTTCAAAAATCGATCTTTTTCGGATTTAAAATCATCAACCTTACAAGCCAATTGTCGTTCAAGAACAACTTTCATTTTTTTTAAGTTTTTCAAAATACGCCTCAAATTTAGCTGTTCTGTTGGACAATTCAAGCTTGACATCATCAAAATCTTTTGACTTTTGAGCAATGATCTTTTCGAGATGAGTGATCTTTGATTCAAAATCACAATTTTCTTTATCAAATGCATTTAATTTCCCCAATGTTGTCCTTTTTTCTTCATTAGCGAAAACATTCTCAAGATTATCAATTTTCATCAATAAATCAGAATTTTCTTTTGTTTGTTTTGCTAAAGACTTTTCCAGCTCATCAATCTTTATTTGAAAAACACTTGTTTTGTTTTCAAAAAGATTATGTTTCTCCCCCGATGCCTTTTTAAGTTCAAAAATATTACAATCAACATTTGAACTTGAAAAAGAATCAAATTGATTCTTTTTGAAAAATTCAATCTTTTCCAAAATATTATTGAACTTTGTTTCAGCAAATTCAAACAATTGAGACTTCAGATTCTTTGCCTCGTTTTGTGTTACATTTGAAGTTTTTGTTTGAACCCGCGACTTTTTGATTGAATCAAACAAGCTTTTGTAAGTCAACTTCAAGTGTTCATTCTCCTTAATTAATGACACCACTCGATGTTCCAACTCAATTTTTTTGTTTCAATTTCATCAAAATTGACCTTAACGTTGACTTTATCACATTGATTAGTCTCAACTCTTGACCTTTGAACCGACTCAAACAAATCTTTATAAGTCTGTTTCAAATGAGTATTCTCAATTTGTTTTGTGCATGATTTCAAAAAGAATGATTTCTTGAGACTTGTGTGAAGTTGTGATTTTCAAAAGCAATACTCCTTTCCTCAAATTTTTGTAAATCCTTTTCCAATTCAACAATTCTTTGTGACAAAACCTGTGTGACTTCAAATGCATCATTACAAACCGTATCAGCTATTTTACTCTCATTTGAAACATCTTTTGACTCTTTTGAAATTATTTCAGTTTCATTATGCAAATCCTTATTCTTTATTTTCACATAAGAGGTTATGACAAGATTCTTGATATCTTCAGCTAAGGATGCTTCCAAGAGTTGATCCTTTAAAAGCTCATTTTGTTTGAAAGTTTCATCAAGATCATTTTCCACTGAAACAAAAACATCTTTCATTTCTTTTACATCTCTTTTAAATCGATTTTGAAAGATTTCAAAATATAAATGCCATTCTCGAAGAATTAATTTTGCTTTTACACAAACATCGATTTAGCGAAGTTCTTCTGGAGACGTATAAAAAATGCTTGCTCGTTTAGAATTCTTTTCTAGTAACTCAAACAATTTTTTGAAAACATTTTCCATTTCATTCAAATCCACAAGCATTGGATATGTACTAGGCATTGATGCCATGCTTGGTTTTGTCTCAGAAGAAATTTCTTCAGAAGATATAATAGATGAAGGATAATAGTTGAATCACAAAATTCTTTAATGTGGAACAAAATCATCATAAAGTTTGTTCAATTTTCCGTAATCAAATGATGTTATCTTTAACTTTTGAACTTTTTCATCTTTTTGAAACTCGTTCATTTTTAATCGACTCTGTTCAGCATCCTCAAGAGTATCCTCATAATCAAACACAGGGCATTGTTCATCAATCTTATTACAATGTTCCAGAAGCACAATACACTTAGGAATTTTGGCATAATTTGTAAAAGAACAAAGACCATTTATATCCCAAACCCGACTTATGTAAGTTGTCTCGAAAAGCTTTTTGTTCATTTGTAAGCAACCGAAGTGTTTTAGTTGATTTGCCCATTTTAAAAACAACGTTTTCAAGATCTTTGTTCTTAGCTTGTAACTGAATAATGTCATTAAGATATTTTTCCTCTTTGTCATCCTTGTTTGAATTAAACTTGTTTGAGTCTTTTGAGATTTCTCTTGTCTTTTATAGTCATACTGATAAGTCCAATTTATCACACTCTGTTGTTTAGATCTCGAATGATATCTGATCACGAATAAATTGAGACACGAGTCTGTTGATTAAAATGTTTTGCTTTGCGATCACCTCAAGAAATTCGTTGAATATTGTTATCCTCCTTTGATGTTTCCAAAACCCAACCCTTCCTTATAAACTCAAGCTGAGCTATCAAATTCGGTTTTTGTTGTGTGACTTTTGAACAAATAATCGTTGTTTCTCAATATATTCATTATAATAGTTAGTTTTATCCTCGTTTGATCCCATTTTTCCTATTTATCACAACGAACCCAAGTAATTTTCAACACAAACCCAAAAATTCAATCAAGATTATCACACAAACCAAATCAATTACGAACACAAGCTAATCCGAATACTAACAAACTTAAACTCAAAACCTCAAGCACACACAAACCAAATTTTCCACAGATATCACAGTTTTCTCAAAAGTATCAATCAAAAATGAATCACAAGATCGATAAAACCGAAAATGTGACCAAAGCCAATTCTCAAGCGTTTTTAGACCTTTTTCGCAAAGTAAAACTTGTACACAAATTCAAAGAAACCGAGAGTGTGATCCTATAGAAACTTCAAATTCGATAAGCAATTAAAAACCGTGTCCCAAAAATTATATCCTAAAATTTATCCAAACTATTAATAATAAAGAAATAGTATGAAAAATCTATCTCAAAAATGCTGCCCCAAAACTAATTTTCGATAATATTCACCAAAACTTACTACTCCCTTTTAAAAAAAATGGGTACACAGTCCTACTACCAAAATCACCGGCCCAAATGTGGTGTATGTAATACTCGGCTCCTCTTTCTTATATAATTCTGGTAGACACCAATTAGAAGCCCAATACAACTTAACCATAATATGTTTGGTATAAAAGACTATAACCCTTAACCTACAAACATACATCCAACGTCAGCTTTTATTTTCTCTCTCAACCACTCACACGACACACTTCTTATCTTGAATCTTTAACACAGTACCCGACTCACATTTAATCACCAAAATAAAACCAATCATGCATCTTGACAATATTTTGAATCTCAGATGACTATTCTTTCTTTTAGATTAAGCGAATACAAAATACTACACTTTTCTACTTATGTTTGACCCAAGATTTGTACAAGCTCACAGGTTGATATTTTACTTTATTAGATGTTTTCTATTATTGACCGAAACAAGATAAAAGAGATGAACAATCTTGTTCTTTTCTTTCTTTTAAGTTTTCGTAAAGTAAACAACGAAGCTATGTCTTCAACAAAATTTGATCTATGATGATTTGGTTTTTCGTTGTCTATATCGTTGAAAGATCTAGAAATCTTATAGGAGATGCGAATAAAACCCGACTGAGATCTTTTGTTAATAAACACAAAAAGATTAAAACTGAGATCGAGTAGCAGATTATTTTCTACTTTTGGTCTTTATGGTTCTTGTCGAAATTAGTCTTGACGAAAATGTAAATCTAAATTCCTTTTCTCTTTTTCTTTGATTTCAATTTTTGAAACAGACTCAGATCTCTTTTATTCTTTTTCTTGATTTCAAACTCGGTAAAAAACGTAGATCTATTTTGAGTTTGGAGCAGTTTCGAGTTTGAATTAGTGATGAACAATCTCTTGTGGTTTG
>BQNB010037440.1:13103-32286 GCA_026074375.1 Tanacetum coccineum | reverse complement strand
GTTCAAGGAGAGAGAAGAGATGGAGGGCTGAGATGAAGATGAAGAAGGATCGAGAAGATGGAGCTTCGGGTATAAATACCTCAATCATTCCAGCTTGAGAGTAATTTTTGTGTGGTGATTTTTGAAGTTTAATTTTTGTAGTAGTTTAATTTTTGTCGATTCAGTTGTTAGTAGTTTTTTTAAATGTAATCTCAAATTTATGTTATTTCATTTTGAGTTGTAAGAACCCTTATTTCAGTTTTAATAAAAGTGCTATTTCATATTAAATTGTGTTTCATTTTAATTCTGTTAAAAAGTTTGTGTTTGTGTTTACGATCAAGACTTGATACCCTATTGGAAATGGATGGCTGCTAGGTTATCAAGGGGTTTAGGGCTGAGGGTCAGCTTATAGGTAGATTAGGTGTTTGATATTGATTAATGGCTTATGTGAATTAAGCCATAAGCCCACACAGCTTATTGCTGTTATTGCTGGGAACACTAAGGTACACACCATTTAAGTTTTATATTTGTCCTTTCTCTTTTTCCTAAATAAGCTGTTGGATTTGCTATTTTAATAATCTGTTTAGGGGTAAGTTAAATAAGTGTTTGGATTTGCTTATTTGAATAAGCTTATTTTATTGAGTAGATTAAAATTCTGTCAAGTGATTTAGCTTTGCTTTGTTCATTTAGTTGAGAGGTAGAAAACTAAGTGCTAAGAGCTTATAAGCTGATAAGCTCATTCAGCTTAATTTAAATAAGCTAGTGGTTAAGTTTTTATAAAAGTTGTCTTAAAAAGTTAGATGATAAGCTGTTTTATTTTTAAAATGTATGCTGGATGTTGGCTGCTAGTTGTTTCAGGGGCCAATCTTGCTTGTTTTTAAGTTTTTGTTAGTTTAAATATTACATAGTTAGTCCTTGTTAATTGATCAGTTAGTCCTTCGTTAGTAGCATAGTTAGTCCTTAGTTAGTTTAAAAGTTAGTCTAGTTAGTCCTAGGTTAAAGGACTGTTTCTGCCATTAGTTCAATCTTTGTGTTTTTAGTATAAAATCTACATTTACACCGCCTACCCTTGTCTTTACTTGTTGTCATTTTTAGCCCATGTGTTTGTGTAGATTTAGTTTAAGTTTTATAAAATTAGTTTAATTAAATAAAATTAGTTTTTTTTAATTAGTTAAATTAGTTTTTTTTATAAATAGTTTAAAATTAGGGCTTTTTAATAAAATTAATTTTCTGCATTATTTCTTTTTATAAAAAGTATTTTTATAGAATTTTTAGTTTTTAGCTTAAGTTTTATTCTTAGTTTTTTTTTTAAAATTAATTTTCGTATTTTAGTTTTTATATATTTCATTTCATAAATTTAATAAAAAAAAATATAAAAAAAATAAAAAAGGTTTCATAAAAATAAAAAAAAAATATATTAGTTTAGTTTTAAATTCTCTTAAGTCGTTTTTATAGAAAAAGTAATTTTTAACTTTTATTTTTAAACATTTTAATTTTCAATCAATCTATAGTTTTTAATTTTTTAACTCTTTAATTTTAAATTTATAACTTTTAAGTAGTAAAAGTAGTTTAAAAATGTTTTTCTTATATTTTTAAGTAATTTAGGATTAAGTTAGCTTAAAAAGTATTTTTCTTAATTTTTATCAATTTAATTTCTATTTTTAGAATTTAATTTAGATTAAATAGTTTTTAATTCATAAAAAATCCAAAAAACCTTTAAAAAATATTTTTCTTTTTCCTAAAATTTTCTTTAGCATTAATTTAGGTTTAGAAATCTAGTTTACATTTTTAAGTTTTAAAATGGATTTGTTTTGTTAAATGTCGCATTTTATTTTCGTAATAAGTTTAATATCGCGTTTAATTTGTTTCCGTATTTAGTTTAATCATCTTAATTGCTTGTGTTTTTAATCTTAGTAGTGTAATAAACCAAAAATTTCTCTTTTTCTTATTCAAATCATAATCCAAACTTGAACGAGGTTTCCATTGCACGAGTCGTTGGGGATAACGACCCGGGTGAACATACTTATCCGGTTATATACGTATATTATATTTTATATCTTTTAAGAGCGGATTTTCTCAAGGGTAACTTGGGAATTTCCTTAATCTCTCTTATTAGTATTATTATATTATATTTACGTGTATAAAACTTACAATCAAAATCTAACGGGTATTATGTTTTCTTGTGATTTAAAGAAAATGGCACCAAAGAGAAAGACCACGAGGTTAAACCCAAGTGCAACACCAACACCAGTCACAGACACTCATACCACTACATCTGTCACCAATGCCCAAATTCAGGCAATGATTAACGAAGGCGTTACTGCTGCACTGGCAGCACGTGATGCAACCAGGAATGGCGATGATAGCCATACTTCAGGAACGGGTGCCAGAAGGCCTGTGCAAGTTGCTCGTGAATGCACCTACCCGGACTTCCTAAAATGCCAACCCTTGAACTTCAAGGGCACTGAGGGAGTTGTTGGACTCACTCAGTGGTTTGAAAAGATGGAGTCTGTTTACAGCATAAGCAACTGTACAGTAGCATGCCAGGTCAAATTTGCTACGTGTACCCTGCAAGGAAATGCTCTTACATGGTGGAACTCCCATGTTAAGACCACTACTCCTAAAGCTGCCCATGCAATGCCATAGAGGACACTGAAGAAGATGATGACAGATAAATACTGCCCAAGGGGCGAAATTAAGAAGCTGGAGTTTGAAATGTGGAATTTAAAGGTGAAGGGTACCGATGTGGTAACCTATAGCCAACGTTTCCAAGAACTGGCACTAATGTGCGATCGGATGTTTTCGGAAGAAATAGACCAAGTTGAGAAATATGTCGGTGGCTTGCCCGACACGATCCATGGCAGTGTAATGGCAACTAAGCCAAAAACTATGCAAGATGCTATTGAGTTTGCCACTAAACTCATAGACAAGAAGATCAACACTTCGGCTGAACGTCAGGCTGACAACAAAAGAAAGTCTGATGACACCGCCAGGAACAACCAGAATCAGCAACCAAACAAGAGACAGTGTAGAGCATTTGATTCTCTCGATAAGAAGTATAACTCATAACTCCAGCTCTCCCGCATCGTAAAATGCAGAGATCAGAAGCAAAGTTGTTGTAAACTTGCTTGGGGGTGTAATTCTTACAAAGAACTTTTGGCCAGCTCATCGACGGGCTATAATCTTTTTTATCGTGAAATATATCAAAGATCTCTCGGGGACAAGCTCCGCCCGATCAGTTAACTAATAAAACAAGGGAATGCAGTTACCGACTCAGATGGTGCTACAAAATCGACTCATGGTTTTTATCACCTCTCCTTTGCGATAATAACCGCTCATCAAATAATACAACACCAAAAATTCTCGGGATCTCAATTTCTATAACTCAAAGTCGGGGGAACAATTTTAAAACTCAAATAGGGTAATAATTTTTGATCTTCAAGACAAAGTTTTACCAACCACACAGATTAATCAACTCCCGATATATTTTGTCTCTATGCTGCTTAGCTTACCCAAGCCTCCAGTTACACCAGCACCTGGTGTGTCTTAAGCCCGATTTTGATAACTACGCAAAGATATCGAATCGCTGGTTTATGCAAAATATGCATATAATCAAATGGCAATTATAACGGACTCTGATCACCATAATTCGTAAATAGTAATACCGCTTCTACTTCGGGGTTTGGGTTCTCTCCAGCAACACATTGCTAACCCGAAAGGTGATGTGATAAGCTATCAACTACCGAAGCGGTGTTACCTATAATGGACCACTCAAATTTCGTCTCACTCCTAATGAGAAGGAAAATGAACCCGATGTGACAATGGATACGTGCTAAGCAAGCATCCGAAAACATCCAACCTCCTCAAGTGGTCCAAACTAATGACCAAAATCGGTGAGCCGTTGTTGCTTCAAAGACTAACCAACATTGCCTTTATCCTTCAAGGACGCACCAACAATGTAATGCTCCGTTGTAAAAGACAATCTTCTACCTTCAAATTTTATGGAGATTTTTCGGAATCTCCATTTTCGGAGCTATGTTTCGCGGTCGCTCTCCCTACACATGGCCCAAATTTGCACCAATGTTTAGGAAAGCTTCCTCTCAATGACAAGGACTATATGATTGAGTTGACAAATGTACACCGGTAAACGAGATTTGCTCGGCGGTTTATCCTAAATAGTTTCCGAGAAAACTTGGAGACCCCTGAAGATGTCTTCTTATACCGTGTGATTTTTCCAGAGATGAATGTAATGCTTAGCCTTGGCCGTCTCGGTGCTTTGCTCATCAACCTAATGCCTCTCGCTTCATTTGGAAAGAACTAAGTCTCCCAGCTTTGACCAAAACCCGAATGATACTTGAACTTGCCGACCGAACGATTTCTACTCCCACCGGCATCGCCGAGGATGTTTTCGTGAAAGTTGGAACGTTCTTCTTTCCTGCCGATTTTGTGGTCGTTGATTACGTTGCCGATCTATGGGTCCCCTCATTTAGGAAGGACCTTTCTTGAGGATGGCACGGTGCCTTGATCACGATGTTCACGGTGACAAATGTCCCTTATGGCACAGATGACTAAATCGTGACTTCCCAAAGTTGGTAAAAACAAAGCTTTCTCTACAATATCATTGAAGTAGGTTTAACCGAATCGATGTTATTGAATTGTTGTGAATTAATTATGTTCAAAAAGTTTATGTCGGGACTTATGATCTCGATTCTCCTTGCTCTCCATCTTTCACTCCACTTCGGAGGAAGTGATTTTTAATGGAAGAGATGATGATTTCTTTAACATGTGATTAAATATCCACCAGGTGTTGACTGCATCTTGATTCTGAGGGAGATACTTGTTTACCTTGTAGGAATTGTAAGTGTATTCAATTGTGACCCAAATCTCCCTTCTGTCACCAGTTTGTGAAATAAATGTACATGAGAGATTAAATCTTCATGTGATGTCCACACCGACCTTGATACTCAAAAGACTTACCATCTCCCATCTTGAGTATGCTAGTTTTTGGAGGGTGATGTCAAATAGATTACCCATCATAATCGCGAAAACACTGAAAGATGAGGATAATAACTCCGCCCTGATCTAAGGGTTCTTAAGTCTCACAAACTGCCATAGCTTGGATGATTTTTGACATTAGGGGATTAGATCACACAGTTTTGCATTCATAAGATTTTGAAGGAGGAAAATGCCATAACCGTGGTTCAAACATAGAGAAGAGTGAACCTCAAAATCCATGAGGGTTTATTAAGCAGAAGTTATCAAAACTTCTTGATGCCGGGTTAATCTATTACCCTATCTCTGACAGTCCTGGGTAAGCGGTTCATTGTGTCTAAGAAGGGAGGATAAACCGTGTGATAAAATGAAGAAAAATGATATGAATACCCCTAGGTTGGATACGGATGGCGGAAGTTTGCATTCGGTTACGAAAATCAATGATGGGGATTGTAATAGACCATTTCCCTGTACATATTCCATGGGATCAGATGCTTGACAAGATTAGCCGGAAATGTGTCCTATTGCTTTTGGACGGATTCTCGGCTACATTCTTGATCCAATTGGAACATTGATCAAGAGAAGACTACCGCACTTCACTGCCCTTACGGGATATTTGCCTATCGTCGCTATGCCTTTTGGTTAAGCTCTAATGACGGGCACGTTCCAAAGGTGTATGGTTGCAATCTTTCACGATGATGTTTGAGAAAACCATGGACAGTTCTTCTTGTGTGTTTCTCAGTTTTCGGTGATTCTTTCTCCTCTTGCCTTTCCTTATTTAGACAAATGCTCCGAAGGTGTGAAAGACACCTAAATCTTGTGCTAATATTGGAAAACAATGCACTTTTTGAGTCAAGAAAAGGGAAATAGTCCTTGGCCATAAGATTTCTAACTTCCAGGGATCTCGAGGTTGATAAATCAATAGTGATTGTCATTGCAAATTGCATCTTACCACTTCCGTGAAGGGTATTCGCATTTTTCTCGTCACGCCGGATTCTCTACGCGACGCATTTATTCAGGATTTTTCCAAAATCGCCCGGCCGATGACCACTCCTTGAAAAGGCACTCCGTTTATCTTCTCGAAGGAATGCATGAAGCATTTGAAACCTTAAGATGCAAGTTAACCTAGGTACAATTCTCCTCCCCCCACCCAGTTGTCCACGATTGGGACTTGCCTTTGAAATCATGTGATGTTGCAAGTGATTTTGCTGTTGGGGGCAATACTAGGGCGTCGTAATGGACCATTGCAACTTCCAGCCGATACTATGCTAAGCAAAAAAACTCTTGGACTCGATGGACGCAAGCACATTACACTACAACGGAAAAGAATTATCTTGTTGTAGTGTATGCTTTCGAGAAATTCCGGCAGATCTTGTCTTGTCCAAAGATGCAATAGTGTTTACGGATCCACTTCGGCTATCTAATGAATTGCCTGCTAAGCAGGATGCCTAAGCCAAGATGCTCCGGTGGATTTTGCTGCATCGCAAGATTTGCTGTCTGTTATCTCGTGAATTAAAAAAAAGCAGCAGAAAATCTCGCCGCATACCACTTTCTAGACTTAAAATTCCACATCAATGTGAAGCTCAATAACTCCTGAGAAAAAAGGAAATTACGGGAAAAATTTCCTCTCAAGACACTTCTTTAGGTTGGGGTTACCTTTCGTGGTGATCGATAAATGCCCCATGGTGTGCCAATTTTGCGAATCATACTATCCTCTGGCTAGAGAGGATGCCGAGAGATCATAGGATGTCGTCTCAGCACAGAAAGAATGTTTTTCAAAGACGTTTCAAACATTACTTTTGGACGATCCGCCTTCCTTATTTAAGATATGTGCTTGGGGGGGGATGATCAAGTGATTAGGCGTTGTGTTTAGGGCAAGAAGCTTTTGACATCCTTAAAGCTTGTCACAGTGACCCACGGGTGACACTTCGGTTGCCATTACACCGCTTTTTGTTTTATAAAAAAAGATTCTTCGATTCAGGTTTCTATTGGCCCACGAGTTTACAAGGATGCCCATGACGTCTTAACCCATGTGACATATGTCAAACGTCAAGCAAAATTTCGCAAAGTGATGAGATGCACAAAACTCTATCAAGTTTGCTTAATCTTTGACATGTGGGGCATTGATTTTATGGGCCGCCGTTCTCGTATTCAAGAGGGAACATATTATATACTCTTGGCCGTTGCATTATTTATCAAAATGGGTTAAAGCAAAAGCGCTCCCCACCAATGACGGCCGAGTTGTTTGCAAATTTCTTATATCTTCTTCGCCAGATTCGGTGCCCCTCAGTGCAATTTAAGTGATCGCGGATCCCTTTTTTGCAATGAACAATTTGCAAAGGTCATGACTTAAATTACGAGTCACTTATCGTCTCGCACCGCGTCTACATTCCACGAAACAGTGGACCAGTTGAGGTATCCTAAGTCGTGGTTTGAAACGAATTCTTAAACGGGACGTGGGGGAAAATCGTGCCTCTTTGGTCGGATAAATTAGATGACGAACTTTTGGCTTTACGACACTGCGTTCAAAAACAACACCCATCGGGGTGTACTCCATACATGGTAGTGTAACGGGAAGGCATGTATCTTCCTGATTGAGCTCGAGCACAAAGCTTACGGGGCCCTTTAAGCATACAAAAATAATATAATTTTTTGATATCAAAACCGCTGGGTGATTACAGAAGTTCGAATATCTCAATGAACTTAAGTTGAACTTCGTGATCATGCTCCTCTGACGAACTCTTTGATCTATAAAGAGAAAACAAAGGAGTAATCCTTGACTCCAAGATCAAACCGCTGTTTTCAACGGCAGTGATCGAGTCATCCTATTTAACTCTAGATTAAAGGATGTTCTAGGCAAAGCTTAAGACACGCTGGATGTGGACCATTCCGGTAACCAGTTTTTCACATGGCATATCGAGTTATCCCAAAACTCTGGGCCAAATTTCAAAGTGAATGGTCACCGTTTGAAGCACTACTTTGTGTGAGGGTCGTACTCACAATTGGTTGTCCCAAGAATCTCCTAGGCGTTCCCCATGGGCAATAAGTCGTGGGATGCGGTCAAGCAATAGCGACTTAAACAAAGCACTTGTGGGAGGTACCCATGCTTATCGTAGTATGTTGTAGAATATGAAATAAGTATGTTTCTTGTTGTGTGGTGGCTCGCATCTTCCAATTACCCGTGTTTCGTGTTTGGGTTGTTAATTTGTCCAGGATTGCCCGGATTGTGAAGATCTCTCGCTCGTGCTTGTATTTTTATCAAAAGTTTCACATCCTCAGCTCATTTTGGGAATTCCAGATATCCAAATCTAATCGACTAACGTTTTATCTTTTGGACACACTTAATATACGGCCTTAGATTCAAGTAGGTGCCCCTTTCTAGAAGCATCGAGGACGATGTTTAGTTCTAGTATGGGGGGATCTTCGATTGATTTTTTCTTGCAGCGCGTGTTTATACGTAATTCCCGTTTTTAGACAATATTCGATTTGATTTTTGACCTGCGCCGGTGTTTATAGTAATTCTCCCGTTTTTCCGCCAAACTTTTTTGCAAAAATACATATAAAAACTGAAAAAATTTAAAATTTTTCAAAAATATAAATAAGTGTTTTCGTCACAATTCTCCGACTTTTAATGGGGGGGGATGAATGAGAATAATTTTTGATCGATTCGGGCGTGTTGAGCCCTATCTAGTTCCTCAAACTTACCGCTTGTAGGCTAAGCTTTCACGAATTATGTGTTTCGAATTTTAATAGGTGATAGAAACATAATGAAGTGATTAGAGTTAAATATGAAGTTTAGGTGCTGAGGCTAGATTCTTCTAAAACTTTATATGGAGTAAATGTGGCTTTTTCTCCATTAGCTTTATATCCATCCTAATCTACGATGTCATTTCATTCAACCTAAAGTCATCGATGTTTTTAGAAATAAGCTTCAAATTTGTAACTTTCTCTTTTTTTTCGATTTCTTTTTTAAAGCGAGGTTTTTTTGTTCTTAGTAAACTTGAAAGTTAAAAAATGCCAAAGAAGCATGAATGATATGTGAATGCAAAAATGCATGAATATTGAAATTATGCCAATAAAGCATACATTTGAGTATGGAGCAAGTAAAAGATGTGTCGTGATATCCCGCTCCGCTAACCGCGAGGTGGGGGTTCAAACTAAGACATCTTTACTTCTAGGGATTTGGTGTGTTGTGATATACTCACCAGGAAGCGAGGTCTAGGTAGGGTTCAACTATGACTCAATTCCTTAGATTTTAGGAAGAAGTTGTTGATGTGATTTCCACTACGCTAGCAAGGGGTAGGGTTTTCAAACTAAGAGAACATCGCGTCATTGTGTGATATCCTACTATGGAGCGTGGCCTAGGTAGGTGTTCAAATAAGCAACGCATTCTAGCTTTAAGAACTTATGATTATGATGATGAGGAAGTTGCAAAAAAGTTCTACAGTTTAAATTTTAGTTCTTTATAAATCAAGTTACAAGGTATAATTAGTTGTGCTTTGAGTCATGATTCCATATTGCAATTACGACTATGGAAAATAAGTTGATCTATGGTTGAGTTGAAATAAGTACACACATTTAAATCATATATCCATGTTGGGAGTTAAAAGTTCACAAGTCATAAGTATGAGTGCTTAACATTTAGACTTATATTGACAAATGATCTTGTTTAATTGCTTGGTTTGGATCTAGTGAAAAATCGGGGATGATGAATTTATCCGTCAGGACATCCGTAGATTATTCTATGGACGCTTCTCATTCTATGATCCCAGTGTTTATAAAATAAAGGAAGGTTCACACAGGCAGTCCAGACAAGAAAGGAAATCCCATAAAATTATTAGGATAGTTAGTGTACATATAAAAATTTGGTGAAACGGGACTGTCGAAGTCTATTGATTTCTTTTAGTTCCCTTGCGAACACTTTGCTACTTTTCGAGGTAGTTAGCGAGGGGGTTCGAGATTCTTAGTTTTCTTGAGTGTTTACTTCATAACATTGCGTGAGGACACGACAATACCTTAGTATGGGGGATTTTGGTATGTGCTTAATTACACATACCATTTTCCATTAAAAACGGACTTAAAAGACTAAAAACATACCAAAGATACATTGTATTTGTATGTTTTGCATTTGAATTGTGCAGGAACGGATATATCTCAAAAAGAACAGCCACAAACGACCAAACCAAGCACGGGATGGAAAAGACAAAGTCAAACCTAAGCCAAAGTCAGCCAAATGAAGAAAATACAACTTAAGGGACTAAAATTGCCAAACCTCAAGTTGTATTACAAGAGTAAAAGACAAGGGTCGAAATTGCAAACCGGGCGAAGTTTGCAACAAAGTTATAAGAAATGAGGGGCCAAAGCTGTCAACCTACCCAAACTCCATCTTTTCCCGCCCAAACAAAACCCAGGTACAATAGGGGATGTCTTCCCATACCTTCTCTCTGCAAACCACTCAACACCCTGGATAAATCATTTCAACCACTCCACTATTCCCTCCCCCCATACTTATAATTGCCATGTTGGCAATCCCTCACTACTTTCTAAGTGGATTTCAATGGCTGTGATTGACTCAAAGAAGCACAAAAAGAAATTGGGCTGGATACGTCTAAGATATTACTCTCACCAACAAACACAGTGTGGTTTTTTGTCTCAACAAAGAAGCACATACCTGGAAGACAAGGATGACGAAAAACTAGTTTAAATAGGACCCTTTTGTAAGCAAAAGGGCATTTTCTATTAGTATTCTAGCTTATTGTAGGTTAATTGTATTTAAATCAATGAAATTAAAAAAGTCATTTTAGTCTTTAAAGATTATTGCCATCTGTCTTTCAGCATTTGTATTGTTTTTCGAGTATTAATGAAGCAATGAGTTTTTTTATGGTTGAAATCCAATTGTTGAAAATCCAAGGTTCTCAAGTTATTTACCAGTGAACTTATTGGGTTTTAAAAGCATTTCAATTAGCTTAATGATAAGCTGTTTTTCACTAAGTAACTTTAATAGGTTACAGTAGTTAAGAGAAATCAAAAACAATTCACCCAAAAATACCACAAGCTGACTTTTTTGGTGATAAGCAAACAAAGGATGTGCTTATGGAACATTAGCTTGCTTGTCTTGCAAGCGAGAGCTTCGGTTGATCAGCTTGTAAAAAGCTTATGGCTGCCCTATTTAGCCAAGGGTGTTGTAAGTCTCTCTTTTTCTCGATTTTCTTACTTATTGTAGAACTACTTATAGAGCTTATTTGTTATTTATATTTGCTAATTTATGCTTTATTATGTTGTTTAGTGCTTATCTTGCTTAGATTTCAGTTCAAAAATAATTTGTGACATTTTCTATGTAGTACTGGTAGCCATGTTGTCGTTAATATTGTTTGATTTAATTTAGCTTATTTAAGTGCTTTATCTCACCTGATTGAATTGCTCATAAGTACTTTATGTTGTCATTTGATAATCTGTTTATACAAATTAGGTTCATATCAGCTTGAATAAAAATGACTTTTAAAATACTTTAAGTGGTTTTTTGAACTAGCGGTACTAACTAAAAAAGCGAGCGGTACTAACTCTCCAGGTAGTTACCGGTAGTTGAACTGTTGGATTTTTAACTGTCTTGGTTCTCACAGTCATATTGCATTACTTTAATAAATAGGTATAATTTAGATAGTCTTATAAGTTTTAAATTAGCTTTATTATGTTTCTATGATTTTTTAGCATATGTCAAAATTTGTGGTATTTTTATAGTTTGTGCATGCATAATCTTTGATCTTAAGCTTTGGTAATGTTTAAGAGTTGTTTTTGGGTCATTTTAATCATTAGATTACATTAAAAATCTGGTCATAAAAGTATTTAAATCTGTTTTCTATGTTTAAGAGCAAATGGGTCAAAATAAATTATGTCTAAATTCCCTATTTATGGTTTAGTTTCACCAATTTTTGATCTCTCAATTTTGGGTTAGTTAGGTTTGGTTTTTAGGTTTATGATTTTTTGAGCATTACTCATTGGAGGGTGAACTATATCTGTTTGAGGGTTTGTTAAGTTTTGGGAGCACTTATTGTAGTTGCGTATTTTAGGTCTCAAAAAAGTGCTTATTTTCATTAAATCCAAAAAATAGTACGTGTAGTCAATTTGTGCTTTATTGTGCAGATTTCAGTGGCTTTAGTTTAAAAAGTTGAATAGGTGGGCTTAAATAAGGACTCATTAGTGAGCTTATTTCCAAAAGCCCACTTTTCAGTTTGGCTTATTGGTGATTTTAACTTATTTTGAATTTGGCTTATTTAAGAAAAAGTTAGAGTTTACTACTTTTTGATGCAAATTGAGTTAAGTTAAGTTGTGTTTGGTTGAAAAAGCTTTTTGGAATCAGATTAAGCAACATATAAGCTTTCCAAAACATCTCTCCTTTTTGTCTTTGAGCTTTTTTTTGTGTTTGTTAGTGTCCAAATACCAAAAACCTATAATTTTAGCTTACTTTCTGCATTCTGCAGCTAAATTGGGCTATTGAGTTTTTTGGCTTATTGAGTGCTTATTTTTATAAGGTGCCTTTGTTAAAGTTGCTTAAAAGCGTGTCATGAACAATTTTCGTGTTTTGCGCTTTGGCTAAAAACGACTTTTTAAAATCAGCCCTTTTTGGGGACTTGGACTAAAATCGGGATTGGGGTTCAGGGTAGGAAAAAAAATTAATTTTGGTCTTTTGTCACAAATAGTCCATGTCGTTAGTCCATTGTTAGTCCTTGTTAGTTTTAGTTTAAAATATTAGTTAGGTTTAGTTTTAATTAGTTTAATTAAGCTTTAACCATTAGATAAAATTTGAGGTTTTTAATTTTGTTAAATTTCTGCACTTTTTCTCCACTTAGTGTAATTTTTAAAAAAAAAATTAGGTTAATACTTTTAGCTCTAGGATTATTTTTATAGTTTTTAATCATTTAAATCTTAAAAAAATAAAAAATAAAGTATTAATCAGAAAAATATAAACTTTTTTTACAATTCTGTCTTATCTTGTCATATTAAACCATCAATCATCATTCGTCATTCGATTTTCCATTCAAGCCTCGTTGGACATAAACGACCGGGAAATTCATTTTCTTCTCGGCTACATATATATTTATTTTGTGGTCAACTTTAAACCTTTCCTTGTGCAAAGGTAATTGGTTGAGTAATGCATGATTAAGTAAATACGCTCATTTACCATATAAGTTCTCACCAAAATTAGTTTAGATTTATAATTATTTTAATTAGCTAAAACCAAAACCAACCTCTCAAAACCTGAATTTTAATTGCTTTCAAAAAAATATAAAAACACCAAAAATAATCTTCTCTCAACCCCTTAGACCTCTGTTATATTCTGTCCGAGCCTTCCTAACCTATTCTCCTTTTCACGATTCTTATAATCCTCTAGTGGATTCCAGATTATTAATGAAGAGCATTGTTTACACCCATACCCATCTGTTACACCCAAGTCGCCTTAGCCTTCCTTGTATGTACTCGTTTTTAGTACATTATTCTTATCACCATTGTAAACCTAGTTAATTATTGCATCAGTACATAGTTGCTAAGTCGAGTCATTTATCTGTGTATACAGTTTTGGGATGATTGAGAATCATGGTAGTTTTTATCTTATGAAGAATTAGGGAAGAAATCACCTATTACCCCCATTAGTGCTCAATACGCTCCATGTTTTGTAGATCCTTTCAATTCAGGTCTGCAATTAGTCAATTGTAATGAGTTAGCAAAAACTCAAGTGTAGGGGTATGTTTATAAACCCCAAGTTATGTATTATGTTTGTAAAAAAAAAGAAAAATAGAAAAGAAAAAAAAGAGTTTGATGTAGAGTTTTGTATATCTTAGTTCATTTATCTTAGTCTTAGAATGGTCGAGTCTTGGTTTAGCAACGCCTCAGCATGTATTCTTGTATTTAATTAACTCACCATCACCCCAAATCCACCCCAAATATATCCCATCCATTTCTATTATTGTTTAACTTACACCCGAACATCACAACCCTTTGAAAGACCTCTTTGATAGTAATCTCTAGTACTTACACCCAGCGATAGATGTTTTGATCCTTTACTAAGCCTATGGTAATTTGTATGCTACAACAAGTAATGAGTGTTAATTTTTCATTTCCCATATTGTTATAATTCATTATACACCTGAGAGAAAGATAGAATCCAAAAACTTATGCGAGGTGCTAGTATATAACTTTCGTGCTTTTAATTACGAGATCTAGAAGGTTGTGTCATGAACTATCTTTGAAAAGTAAGTTAAATGCCCTTGATACTTCTATTGTCTAGGTAGAAAAGCTCATTTGCTTGAGGACAAGCAAATCCTAAGCGTATGGGTATTTGATGAGGTGTCATTTTATACACTTTTTGGGGGACATTAAACCCTCTAAATCATGCAAATATGCCCAAATTATGTACTTAATTGTTCCTTTTTATGTTTTTAGCACTCGGATGGCTTTTGGAGGAAATACACGTGACTTGGGCTCATTTGGAGAAGAAACGGACAAGATTGCAACAATACACCAAATCTGATGAAGAAAATGCATACAGTGGCTGGAGACTGCGTCACAATCAAATGTGATGGCGTCAGGACGTACAAGGGACAACGTCAGAACTTTGACGAAGACGTCATGATCCAACCGACTTAAGAAGCCCTAGAAGATATGGCGGGGCGACGGCATTAGGATTATAACGCGACGCCGTTGCGCCCGTTTTCCTATATATACAAACTCGTTTTTAGGGTTTTAGGTGTGTAACTTTTGGGAGACGAACCCTACCTTTAGAAGTCAATTGTAGCAGCTATTAGGCTCATTTTTAGGGTGTCAACCCCCTCTTGTATCAGCCTAAACACATGTTATAATGAAGTGAAGTCTTTTATCTTTTATCATTTAATATGTCTATGTGTTGTTTGATTGATTCTTGTTCTTCGCTTCCTTTTAATATGTTAGGCTAGATCCATTAGTATTTACTTAAAAATGCATGAAACTTAGTTTGTATATCCTTTTAATACTACTTCTTGTGATGGATGTGCGCGTTAGGCTCTAGAAAACTAGCTATAAAATATTACATTAGCATAGACGTCTAGTGAAACGCGAGTGTGTAGAAAGGATACCATCGGTAACAATCTTCATACTACCTTACCCCTAATATGGTTGATCCGTATTAAGTGTTTTAATGCATGTAATATACTCTTAGGGGCCTTGTAATAGTCTTCATACTACCTTACATGTGCGTTGCCTTAACGGAATATTACATAGACGGTGTTTTCGTGTAATTTCGTTCGATGGACTAAGGAGGAAATACTTACACAGATCATCTACAAGTGTGACAAAGAATCGAATTAGGAGAATCAAACTAAAGGAATATTGGCATGATTAAGTAAATACGTTCGTTTTACCCCCCCTCCACTATATAAGTTCTCGCCAAAAGATTAGTTTAGATATATGATTAGCTTTAATGTAGCTAAAACTCCAAAACCACCTCTCAAACTTGATTTTTAATTGCTTTCTTAAAAAATTATTAAAATACACCAAAAATAACTCCCTCTCAACCGTTTGTTCGTCTTATGTTTTATTCTGTTGATCAAATTTCACCAACCTATTCACTAGAGGAAATGATAATGACGAGGTGTGATTTCTTTATTTTTAGTTTCTTAACTATTCCAAACTACACCTTAAAATATATATAATATATAATAAAATATAAAATATATATAGTAAGAATAGTCTAAAAGCAGAATCAATAAAACCGAGAAGTAGTATAGAATGTTCCCGGGTCGTTTATCCCCAACGAGGCTGGACTGGAGAATCGATACAGTCGAAAGATTGGAGTTTGAATGAGAAAAATGATTTGGGAGTGTGGAAAGCTAAATTAAACAATAATAAACTAAAACGTTTAAGAAAATCCTAAAAATTATGAAATTAAGCTAGAAAACGAGAGCACGGGCCCCGAACAAAGGGGGAAAAACCTAAAATCTTCAAAATTAACCCTACGAAGAAATTTTTGCTTCTAAACTACTCTAGGGTACAAATAACGAAGAATGAAAAAGACTAGACTGAAAACGGAGTTCGTTTGACCCAAAAACGAGTCAAGACAAAAAACCGCACCCGGACCCGTTCTTTAAAAAGCAAAAAGTTGTAAAAATGACCCTACGAAAAGTTTTATATTTTTCCTACAAACTAGATGACTAAAGAAAATTTTCTAAAAAAGAAAAATATTTTTTTTGATAATTTTTGTATTTTTTATGAATTTTTAAAACTTTTAACGAAATTAAATTGTAAAAAATACTAAATGACTTTTAAAAATTCTGAAAATTTTACTAAAAATACTTTACACTATAATAATCCTACGAAAAATAAGAAACAAAAAATTGGCTTAATAAATAAGCCCGAAATAAGCTGTTAACAGCTTATAGGCTTAATGGCCAAAAACACCTTAAATACCAAAGCCCTTGGGACTATGACAGAAAAGTCCCAAGGGCGCAGCGGTATGTGTGTGTTATAAAGAAAGGTGTACGAGGGTTGAGACCCGGGTTCGAGTCTTGCTCACCCGGGTAACCCCTTGTCTCCTTTCTTTTTTTTTTGGAAAAACTTTGTAAAACAAAGTTGTTAAGCTCGTGGGGCTTAACAACTTTCTCAACTACAACTTTTTCTGAAAAGCTATAAATAAGCTAAAAACTAGCTTTTAAAAACGACAGAAGCTTAAAATTTGAGCTTAAGGCTAAAATAGCTAAGTCATTTGGATTTTGTGGTCATTTAAGCTAAAACTTGGACAACTAATCTAAAAGGGGGCTTAATCCTAAACTAAATAAGCACTAAAAGACTAAATGCTACAAACTAAATAAGCTAAAAGAAGAGCTTAAGTGACAGAAGGCTAAAACTAAGCTTAAGGGCTAAAAATTGGCTAAACTAACTGTTAACACTTAAATAAGCAAGGAAATGAAAAATAAGCAAAACATCTAACTACACTATCCTAATAAGCAACTAGGAGCACAGTTGAGCTTATGAAATAAGCTGAATAAGCCAAGAGTGGCTTAAGCAATTCTCTATACTAAGCTAAGCTAAAACAGTGAAAAGGCAACTTTGGAATTAAGAATAAGCTAGCTAAAGAGCTTGTTAAGGACAGAAATTGAGAGGGCTTAATAAAGAGCTTATGGGCTCTCCAAATAAGCCAAAAGCTTGAGCTTGAGCACACTAAAAAGCTAAAATGCAAGGGCTTAAAGTCACCCCTAGCACCAGGGGAGACTTAGTGCTAAAACAAGGGCTTATTTGACAGCTTTTTAAAAGCTGTCAAATAAGCTCAAAATTAAAAAATAAGTTAAAACAGCTTAAGTACTCTAGGACATGGACTTGTGCACAAATTTTAAGAAACCAAAAACCATTTAATACTGCTGAATTTTTAGAGTGAAAATGGGCTTTTAGATTTTAAAAAAAATTGACACTTAAAAACTTTGGTGGTTTGACTTACCAAGTCAAATGACCAAAGGTGACTTGTGACAGCTTGTTTAAACACACAAAAACACTCTTTTTAAAGCCTCAACTCACAATTACAAGAGCTTATTAAATAAGCTCTTGTAACTCTTTTGTAAAACACCACAGTTTCAAAAATGACTTAGGAAAACTTGGAAAAACATTTTTGAACTCAAAAACCTTTTAAAAACAGCTTCTAATAAGCTCAATACTTAAGCTAAATCTAACTTAATTACCACAACCCATACCAAAAACCATTTTGACCCGTTTTTATTCTTAACCCAAACACCCCTTTAATATTTGAAAATATGATTTCTATTATGAAAACTGTTTTATTCAAAAAAACCTATTTCCATTCATTCCCTTCCCATTATTTTTTTGTCATAGAGATAGGGGTTTACATAACTGATCTTTTTAGGGGGTGTTTTTAGCCTTTTTTGTAGTAGTGCAGTTTTAAGCAACTTGTATGAAAATGAAGTAAAGAGTAACTAGAAAGCATGCTTAGGCATAAATGAACATGAATAAGCACATAAGACATTAATAAGCTAAAAAATAAGCTAATAAGCACTTGCTACAGTATTTTTTAAACAAAATTTAAAAGGATTTATACCTTTAATCCTTGCTCAAAACAGGGTTCTTTGAACCTAATAAGCTCTAAATTTCCTACCCAAAGCTTATAAATAAGCTTAAACTAAGCATAAACCCAATATGCCATCCGATTCTGCTTATTCATCCATACTTTAATCCAAACAGTACACTTGCCTTTTCTTGATTTTTGATTAATAGTTTTAAAAACAGTTTGAAAGAAGAATTTATAGCTTATATAATTTATAATCTCTTAAAGATGTTAAACAAACAATAAAACATAAAATTCACTTCTCATTAAACTTAAAAGAAACAGTACATGAAAGTTTTTAAAACTAAAAAAAGAAATTACACACTAAGACTTTTTTAAACTCTAAAAAGAACTACTTTCAAACTACACTACTGTTACAATGCTTAAATAGTGAAAAACACGACTAGGGTTCTTGTCATCTTCGAGTCTTTGTCTTTATCCAGTTGTGCTTTCATGTAGACACATATGGGCTTGTGTATGTTGTGAGAGTGTGTAGACAATCAAATCCTGGCCCTCCATTTTTCTTGGTGCCCAAGCCGACATCTCTCATCCCTTGATCAATTTTGGTGGGGGTTTGGATTGCCAACATGGAAATCCCATGTGGGTATGTGGGGTTTAAGATTGTGAGAGGTTTGGATGTTTTTGGGAAGTCAACCAATGTGGAAAATGACAGTTTGTGTGGGGTTAGGGATTTGGCGGGAAACCACTTGGGAGAGATATACAATGATTTAAACGTTGGGGGAAAAGTTTTGAGGTTTCGCAACAATGGCCCCTCATGGCTATACTAGCTATAACACCACACGTCCTTGTTGTGTAAATGGTTTTGGGACTTGGCAAAACAAGTCACTAAAAGTTATACCACCCTTTGCACCACACGTCCTTGGTTAATATAAAAATGGGACTTGGCAGTTTCACCCCTTGCAGTATAATTTTGCCAAATTGGCAGTTTGGACCCTTGACTTTCTTTTTTTCTTTTTCTTCTATTAAAACAAGTTTAGGGATTTACAAGTTTAGTCCCTAAACTTGTTTTTCTTGACTTTTGGCTTCGGGGTTGACTTTGACTTTGTCTTTTTCTTGCTTTTCCATTCCGAGTCCGGTTTTGTCGTTTTGGCTTCGTTTTTCGTCCTTTTCTTA
>BQNB010037440.1:0-11278 GCA_026074375.1 Tanacetum coccineum | reverse complement strand
AAGATTTATCTATTATTTACTCGTTGTCATTATCAAAACTTTGTTATGCTTCCGTTACTTTTAACTTAATTATTATGGGCTGTAAAACTTGAATCTATTTTATTTTATGCAACGAGTAAACTTTTTCAAACGTCCATGATTAGTGGTCGTTCTTTATTGCTTTGTGATTGGATTGTTATGACGTCACGCCCTCGGACACGTATTCCGTCCAGGCCCCGTTTGGGGGTGTGACAAAACCTAGCTGCTACAAAGGAGAGAATGAATACAACGAATCTTGAATACCATAGACTAAACCATCGTAAGAGATGGTATATATAGAGTCTGAACCGACATACATCTCCTACTTGGGCTAAATTCGAGCTAAATTTTCCCTTTACTCTTTATGATATCTCTAATATGCATACTAACATATAACATAAATTGTTAAATAAACCGGCTTAGTTATTATGGTATTTGCTGTGGATTATCTAAATTCTAGTATTGGTATCATAAAATAGTTATAGGGTACTTTTTATAAAAAAATTGAACGACTTCATCGTTTTTTTCTGGATATAAAACTGAAACCATATATAGTATGTCACTATGTCTTTTACTAATTAATTATCGATTATGTTTGATTAGATCTAATGGTATCTTATTATTATTTCAAAATCCAAGTTTTTTACAATAAACAAATACAATAAAATAAAGAAAGAAATCTTGCCTCCCAAACCGTCCAACCAAAAAAGGAAATGTGTCAAGGTACAAATATCCATGCTAATTTAAAATTTAGCCCTAAACAAGAGCACAAGTCTTACACTACTTGCCTTTAAAGTTCAGATTAAAAGATAATATATTATATAATTTCACTCATGTCACATCAATTCCTCAAATACCCAACACACCCCTCATGAAGCCTTGACACAAATATGTCAAAAACCAAAGTTTTATTCGAGTCGTGATTATTTTTAGATTCTCAATAACGATAAGAACACAAGTTTCCGTGAAGATTTTTAATAGTTATTTGGTAAGAAGTTGCAAATTTCATGATGATAATCACGGAAATAAATTTTATAATACACGGCTATAATCGAAAAACATAATAAAAATTATCCTAAGTGGATGATGCTACGACACCTGTTAATGGTTGATTAATATATAACAGGATACGTTAATGGTAAATTTTTACGTAAGCTTTTTGCAAATATTTTTTTACCTACTCTTAAAATGATTTATTCATTCATCATGGTCCAAAAAATATGTTTGTGGAAACCAAAAATAGAAAATAAAACTTGAATTCATCTCTCGTTAAGAAATTGAAAAAGTTATACTATCTAATACACTATTTTTATAATTATTGTTTAAACAAAGAGAAAATAAAACCTACCACACTCCAATTATTAATTTTAAAATGTCAAATAAGTAACACAAATAATAATATTTTTATACATTATTAGTTAGCTCAGAGATAACGAAATGAAAGAGAATATAACTTTATACATGAACCAAACCAACCAAAATACAACTAGATTCTAGCAAGGGCAAAATCGGTACTGAAAATGATGTTGCTAGAATTAAGATAACCCATAACCTAAACATCTTTCTACAAATAGAATATTTAATTTATTATAAAAAAAGCAATGATTAGGGGTGAGGAAAAAAGAGATTAGGGTTAATCTAAAAGCTACTCTAAATGCCAACCACCATATTTGCATATCATTATGAATTTCTTAGTCAGGCAAGTTTGTTGTTTTTTTGAACAGGCAAGTTTTGCTGTGTCCATTACTTCTCTGCAAAATAGTACAAAAACCACTATTAATGAACCAAATAACACACATAATTGTTTACTTTGACTTTTATCAACTTTGACCAAGTCTTAAACACAAATTCAACAAGTCCATCAACTTAAATCAAAATCAAACTTATGGGTATTTTTAACAATAAAATTTAACATATGGGTTTAAAATTTTAACCTCATTAGCTAAAAGTCGAACCTAAAACTTAATCATTTCATCTAATCAACGTTTTCCAGATGTAAGTTTTTTTAATACCGAATGATATTTTAATAAAAAAAAACTAGGAAGAAGCTAGAAATACAAGTTATAAGATAAAATGAAACAAAAGCAATTAACCAAAACACGTAAGAAACCAGATGTAAGTATGTAACCCTAACATGAAAATGTAACAACACTGATAAAAATAGTATAAAAAAGGATCTTAAAATAACGAGGTTTATTCATTTCACCCTAAAAAGGGTTATATGATATTGTTACTACAAGTTACGATGAAAATGATGATCCATTAGTAGAATCTTGAAGATGTTCTTCACTACGTACTAAACCAGCATCATCTCCGGCGGAGTTCCCGGCGGAGCTCACGGCAGCTTCGGTGGTTGTATCTTTTTTACCGAAAGTGTTTTTATTATTATGCATCCAAACTTTAAATATTCTTCTTTTGATACCAATATCATTGCAAAAATCAGTGACCATTTTATCATGACATCTTTGCATCTTCCATCCAACTTTTTCAGCAAAATTTTGCATTTTCTCTTTTTGTTCTTGAGAAAACTTGGTTCTGAATCTTTTTCTCCCATGAACAACCTTGACTGCTACTGGAGTTCCTGGTGGGTCAGCTGCTGTGCTTAGTGATAAAAGAAGGTGTCCACCGTATGCAATATTTGTTGGTTGTGGTGGTGGTGATGGTGGTGATAAAGGTGATGGTGAGGTTGATGTTGATGGTATGTTTGGTCTATGGAAGTCTAGAAAATGAGGTGGTCTAGTGGTGGTGGTTGTTATGGTGGTGGTGGGTTCACGGCGGTGGAAGTTCCGGTGGCAGCCACAAGCTGAGCATTTGAATGAAGTTGGTTCTGGCATGAACTCACCGCAGCCGTCGACGGCGTGTCCACCGATGCCGGCTGCATGGTTTTTAAGGCATTCTTTGTATGTTGCAGCCGGCGCGTGCGGTGGCGCGTGGTGATTATGGTGGTGGTTGAGGGTGAGTGTTTTTTGGTTTGGGTATGATAGGAAGGTGATTGATTGGGAATGGTGTGGTGGGGTTTCATTTTCTTGAGTTGGGTGGTGTTTTAGGTCTTCTTTCATAATTTGATGATGACAAAAATGCTAGTAACTATTATCTTGGAAAATTTTCAAAGGGTTAGTTGTGTTTAAGCTCAAATATATGGTGATTAGGTGGGGATATTAGGGTTTAATGTATTGGGAATTTTAGAATTTTGTGATAAATAGAGATGAGTTGAGGGAATTGTTGCTTGCTCAAATGAAAAAGCAATTTGTCTTATTACACAATAAGGACATCCCTTCCACTCGAATGATATATGATAATTACACTTTTTTCTCAAAAGAAACAAAAATTATAGTTAGAATGTAGAATTTTATGTCATTCTAAATAGGTTTTTGTCAATTTATTTGATGTTATAAAGAATTGTCTTTAGTTGTTTGGACTTATTTAAACTAGATTGAATGATTAGCCTAACTTTGAATTTTCTTTCCTTTACCAAATTAATGTAATTAACGTGATATAGAAGTGGGAAAATCAACTAGGTATTCATTTTCTCAAACTGGCAAAACAAAAAACTTCTCACACTGATTAGAATTTTTTTTTGAACGGCGGTTTTCATTAAACTATCAAGTAGCTAGAAAGGAACAATTACACAGGGAAAAAAGAGTTACATGGATTACATAGCCACTCTAACCAACTAGGAGACACATTCTTATTCCTGCTAGAAATCCAAGTGAAAGCCGACAACTTGATGTCATTAAAAATGAGATCTTTTCGAGGACGCTTTTGGGAGAAGGTCACCTTGTTTCTGAAACTCCATAAGTGCCATACAGTAGTGCCAACTACCACAACAAAGTAATGATGAAATTTTGATTCGAGAGGGACACGATCAGCTAAGGATGGAACGTCTTCAAGGGATGTGTGAGATACCCGGGATGTGCAACAAAGATGAACATCCTCAAGTTTATTCCACTGTATGCACACTTGGCGAGATATGATCTTCTGATTCCAAGTCATTATCACAAACAGGACAACGTAAAGTATCGAGATCAATGCCACGCATGTCTAGATTAATTCTGGTTGGAATCCTTCTGTTCATTACTCTCCAAAGAAGGATGTTTACCTTTGAAGGAAGCATTTTGTTCCAATTTGTAGGATGGGGTGGCAGAAGAGAGGTCGAGATGGAGATGTGGTTGCGAATGGCCTTTACATAAAATTGCCTTGATGGATCTATGATAAATTCCCACGAGTCTTGTTCATCAGAATGGTTAAAATGTGTTAAAAGACTCATTAATTCAGCCAGCTCACTAAACTCATGTCCAGAACGAATTAGCCTCGACCATGACCAGTTAATGATTGGCCCAATAGTCTTAGATCGCCTCCCAAAAGATGGCCCGCGAACAAGGCTAGATTCAGAAACCTCGCTTGATGAAACCCGAGGAACAGAGGTGTTCCTATCAGAAGCTGAGCAATGAGGATTCAGGTCTAGACGATACAATCATGGGTAAGTAACATGAAGGGGTGAACCACCTAGCCACTTGTCATGCCAAAAGCTTGTGTTACGCCCATTTCCCACTTTTTTTTTGAAAAGCAATGGAAGGTTAATTCGAATTGTATTAAGATGAATCTTCAGTTTCCTTATTTGAGACCAAGGACATGTGGTGGCAATTACAGAACCCGAATCCTCAACTAAGCCTTCCATATGACCATGTAACGAGCATATGACTTTACTCCATAGAGCATGCTCTTCATTACGAATTCTCCACCATTTGGCAAGCAAAGATTGATTGCTTGCCTTAAGGGCTACACTTCCATCTCCATGTTTCGTGGTGGTTGAGGATTCAACTTTATTCCATAGCAATCCATGATATTTTCTTTTCATTAGCGCTTCCACCTCAAAAGAAACGTCTCCTAATACCTTCAAGCTTGCAAATAATCTTTTTCGGAGCTTTGAAGGTTGAGAAGTAGTAAACTCCCAAGCTACCAAGAACGGATCTAATAAGAGTGAGCCGACCACCGAAGGAAAGAGTTTTGGCTTTCCAATTAGAGAGCCTTTTAAGAAATCGTTCAACAAGTGGGTTCCAATTCGAACAAGATGTCATTTTTGCACCAATGGGGAGGCCTAAATAAATACATGGAAATTGTGAGGCAAGACACCCAATGGAAGAAGCAATGGTGTTGAGCTCCAAGTTTGTGACGCCAATTCCAAAGAGCTTGCTCTTATTGAAGTTTACTCTAAGACCGGAAGCTAGGTGGAAGCAAGTGAGAATCCTGGAAAGGTTTTTGGCATTCGAGAGAGACCATTCTCCCATAATGAGAGCATCGTCCGCGAATTAAAGGTGTGAAATGTGGACTTTGTCTTTTCCCACTTTAATGCCATGGAAGATGTTATTGTTAGTTGGTTCCAAAAGGGGCGACATTAAGGGATTCAACCGCAATGATAAAGAGGAAAGGAAAGAGGGGGTCTCCTTGTCGAAGACCCCTATCAAGCTTGAATTCTTTTGTTGGGGAGCCATTAATAAGGACTGAGGCGTATGCCGAGTTAAGACAGGAGTGAATCCAACTTCTCCATTTCACACTAAATACCATTTGTTCCATGATTGAAAGAAGGAATGACTATGATAAGGTGTCAAATGCCTTTTCAAAGTCCACCTTGAGGAACATACATCGTTTTTTAGGCTTCTTTGCCCATGCAATGATTTCATCAACTATAAGAGGCCCATCAATTATTTGACGACCTTTGACAAAGGCCATTTGAACTTCACTAACAATCGAGGCAATAACTTTTGATAATCGGTTGGCAAGCACTTTTGTAATTATCTTGTATTGGCACCCAATAAGACTAATAGGCCTAAAATCACCTATTACAATGGGATCTTCGACTTTTGGGACAAGAGTGATAAAAGAGGAGTTGCACCCCTTAGGAATATATGCAGTAGCCTCAAAGTCCTTCACATAAGCAATAATGTCGTATTCTAGGAGATTCCAATGTTTCTTCAAGAATTTAAAAGTAAATTCGTCGGGTCCCGGTGCTTTGTCACTACCACAATCCCAAACCGCGTCTTTTATTTCAACATCAGAGAATGGGGTGTCAAGAAGTTGAACCTCATCTACAAAAAGTTGATTAAAAAGGCTGATAGAGTAAGTTGGCCTTGAATGATCTGATTCCTTGAATCTCATGTGAAACGATTGAAAGATGTGGTTTTGAAGGGTTGAAGGATCCGTAACCCAAACCTCATGAATATTGAGACCATATAAACGAGATCTATTACTTCTATTGTTAATCATTCCATGGAAGAAGCGTGAATTCTCATCACCATCTATTGCCCGATAAATTTTTGCTTTTTGCTTAAGATCTTTTAATCTAACATGTTCAATGGTAGCAAGAGATTTGACAAGAGAGATACGAGAACTAACCTCATCGGATGAGAGAGGTTGAGATTCTGCTTTGATGTCAAGCTGGTCAATTTTCTGTTTTAATGACCTTTGCACGCCACTGTTTTAGATCAGCTTTAAGGCGCTGTAGTTTAAGCTTGAAGTATACCCCTAGATGAATTTGATCGATTAACATATTAGCCCAACAGGTTTGAACAATGGTGAAGAAATCTGGGTTTAAAAGCCAACTATTGAAAAGTTTAAAGGGTATAGGCCCAAAGTCAGTGGCCAAACTAGAGAGGAGAATTGGTGTGTGATCCGAAAATTCTCTAGGAAGAGCAATGATGTTTGAATTTGGCCATTTGTCTATAGCATGTTGAGAGACCAGGATCCTGACGATTTTACTTAGTTTATTGCCAAGGTTATTCATCCGGGTAAATCTCCTGGCACCCATCGGAAGATCATGGAGGCCCGTAGTAGATATGAATTCATTGAAATTCGATGCTCCCCGTGGGTCAAATATAGTACCTAGACGTTCCGTTTGAGACCTCACTTCATTAAAATCACCAAGCACTATAGTAAGGGTGTTATTATTTAGAATCAATCTTGAAAGCTTGAGCCAAAGCTCCTTTTGAGACGTTGTTCTTGTGGGGCATAAACTACTACAAAAATGCAGGGGATATTGACATTGCGCCATCGGCCTATTAAAGCAAGGAAACCATCACCACTAAGTGTGTCAGACAAGGTGAAGTAAGAGATGTCCCATATGGCAACTATACCCCCAGACTTACCATCGGGCTTTTTAACAGAGAAATCTAATTGAGAGTTATTCCACATAGATTGAATATCTAGATGAGCTAAATTTCCGATCATGGTTTCTTGAATGCCAACAAAATTGATCATTTGCTCGCAACAAAGTCTTTTAATCCAACTCCTTTTATGGTCGTCTCCTACCCCTCTAATGTTTTGTGAGAGAACATTCATTGTCTAACATTATGATCTCCACTTGCAAGAACACTTGCAACCTGATTATCTAAGCCCGACATGTTGAATCCAATTTTGTTACCCACTTGGATTGTATTTTCGACTTCATTCGAGGAGGAAGTTGAAACTAAATCCGATTTAGAAAGAATCCTAACATTACACCGATTAATTTTAGAGAAGGAGTTAGATATGGAACCTGAGATAGACCCGTTCAAGGAGATTGTTGGAGTTGGTTGTGATTGATGTTTTGAGAGGGTCTTCTTGCCTTGAATCTTTTTTGATTGTAGAACAGCTTCATTAATACCATTAATAGGATCGATGAGGCGGAGGGATTTGAATCTCTTCTTTCTAGAACCTAATTGTTTGTGTTGGGGATGATATGCTAGGGATACCATTAATAGGATCGATGAGGCGGAGGGATTTGAATCTCTTCTTTCTAGAACCTAATTGTTTGTGTTGGGGATGATATGCTAGGGCAGAGATGACACATCTGGATGAAGTGTGTTTTTGTTTAGTGGGATGAGAAATTGGGCTTATCTGTGAAGGTTGGGCTTTGGGAGAGTCTTGGGTTGATGTGGGCCTGTCATGAGCTGGACTTGGAGGTGCTTGATGGGTTATGTTTTGCTTAATAGGTGTATTAGAATTTGAATTAAAAGAAAGGGATGTAGTTTGACAAACCACAGTATTATTGGTTGACCTTTGTGCATAACAGGGGCTTGGTATGTCACGAGGGGATATATGCCTTTTGTCGTTCCCCAAGTTTAAGGTTGACACATCCTGAGAATTAATCCCTGCCATACCACCAGAATGATTGTACTCTCTAATGTTTTCCATATTAAGGTTGTCACCGGAATAATTCTTTTGGTTAGTTCCAGCCACTGATTCTTCTTCATGTTGATCAACTTTATCACCTTTTTGTCGTCCCACCATTCCTTGTCGTTATCGTCATCTTGAACGGTTTCATCATCACCATCTTCTGAAGAAGAATCGACCACATACCCGTTAAAAAGCGAATCAATCTCACCTTCTGTTTCTGTTACATAAATTGGAATAAGGTCTGAATCGAACGGGACGTAAGAATTTTTGTGAATAAGCTCCAAGTGTTTTGTGAGGATACAAACTCTCCCCACAGTGCGATTGAATTGGCGCGGGTTGCACTCTTCAGGAATGATAACATCACCCCACTTGTTTGCAATGGAAGAAAAGGATTCCGGCGTCCATAGTTGTGGCGGAAGTCCAGAGATAGCGAGCCACGTAACTCTATTCATGATACGAAATTCATTGGACCAAGGAAGGAGGGATTTGAAGTGAGTGAGCAGAGTGGGATTCGAGAGTACTTTGTTGGCGGCGTTTTAGTCTGGTAGATTAATAAGGAGTGTTAGCCCACCAAGGTATTTAATTGTGAAATCCTCAAAGCCTTCATCGAGGATTAAGTTGTGGGTATTAGTAGCACCGATGGTGGTTTTGAGTTCAGCAAAGATGGAGGTTTTGTTGCATTTATATGGAAGTGGTATATCAATGATGTGCTTTGTGGTTTCAATAGGTTTGCTATGGTTTTTGTTTAACATGCATGCGTAGGAGGTCCCTGCGGATATGGGACCGTCTCGAGAAACTAGAACTCTGGTAGTGTGGGGCTGGTGTTTGGTGTTTTGATGAGCCTTAGGGTTGCGGGTAGTTCGATGTTGGAACTTAGCGATGTTACATCTAATCCGTTGTGTTCCAATGCAAATGGTGTTAAGTTGATGTTCAAAGGCTGTGGGGTTGGTTACACCGGTGAATCTTGAGAAACCAAATATCTTACCTTGCAAGTTCCGTTTAGAAGCGATGAAACATCTTCAACATTTCCATATTTGGCGAAAATATCCTTCATGACCTTATAGTCCCAGTTGGTCAGAAAATTTATGAAGTAGTAGGTGATGGAATTGTTTGGGTGTGGGTGGTGATGGTTGTTGAGGTTCTCCTGGTTGTGTTGTCTTTTTTTCCGGCTTATCGTGGTCCATGGGAGATCTGGCAACATGGGCTCCATGGGAGTTCCAAAGTTTTCTAACTAAGCTTCAAAAAAGTTATAGTGATGTTGAGGTTCTCCTGGTTAGAAAATATCTTGAACGGATCGAGAAGATCTAGCACATCATCGCTAAACTCCCACAAAGATTGTTGCTAAGATGTTTTTAAACTCTTATGATTTCAGACCGTCGTTAAATGTCACTCAAAAGCAAAAGAGCATCAAAAGAAATTTAAATAGAAATCTAAGGGTGTTTATCGATTCGGTTATCGGATTATTCAGTTTACTCGATTCATTTAGGTAGCACGATGCCTTAAAATCTCGCAAACCTGCAAAAAAATTGATATTGAAGTGCAACTAACAATGTTTATCCATACATGTGTAATAGTATTATAGCCCATCGAAAAGTCTTCTAAAATCAACACAAACAAAATATCTAACACACTACTTTTTCATACAACCAACCTCCCTTTTTATATTATTTCAACTGCATATCAACATTAGTGTTGCGCAGTGTAATGTTTTAAGTTCGGTATGAATACAGGACAAAGAAAGAAATATAACGATGAACAAACTCTAACACACTACTCTCCAGCAGGGGGCGGACCCATGACTCCAAGCCAACAGGTGCATAAAAGAACTTATTACGGGTATAGAGAAAAAAACTAATAAAAGTACGATTTCATTAAAACTCGTAAACAAATAAAAAAGACATGTATTTCTTTTTGCTATTAGTGGACTAACTACACAAGACATACATTTATGTGACATAAATTTTCAGCACCAGTTTCATTTCAAATAAATCATGATTTTAATCAAAATTTACACTGGCGACAAATATCCATTGGGTCCCTTGAACCCCGAGAACCTTATAGGTCCGACCATGCTCTCAAGAACACACAAAATGATTGAGAGAGAATACACACAGAAAAAGAGATGAAAAGTGAATAAAAAATAAACGAAAATCCTATATATAACTAGAATCCAGCTTAACGGAGTACTTTGCATATGTCCGGGTTGAGTATTCATCATAATAATATTAGATCTTTTTGATTATATCATTGTTCATATAGTTTACTATATTGTTCATACAAATCAATGTTACATTGATATTTTTCTAAGTATTAAAGAGTAGATTCCGCATACTCTTTAGTATTAATAAATTTTTTAGCATAGTTGTCTTGAATCTATTTAATACAACTAAGCCTTTTACAAGGTTAGCAAGATCTGAGTTGGGATCAACAAGTGGTATCAGAGCTTGTGTTCTGAAACTTTGATCTAGAAGAAACTAACAAGAAGATCTCTTTACTCACAAGGAAGAGATGGATCTAGAAATTTCTCAAACAATACTACTGTAAAGTTGCCCCTTCTCAAACAGGGTGAATATGATATGTGGAAGCTAAGAATTGAGCAATACTTTCAAGTGCAAGAGTATGCTCTATGGGATGTCATAGAGAATGGAAACTTATTCAAACCAGCAGCTCAAACAACAACAAATGCTGAAGGTTCCTCAACTACATTAATAACAGGTCCTGTAACTGCTGATGAAAAGACTCAAAAGAAGAATGATGTGAAGGCAAGAAGTATGTTACTAATGGCACTTCCATATGAACATCTACAGACATTTAATCAATACAAGGATGCCAAGACTTTGTTTGCTGCTATATAAACAAGATTTGGTGGTAATGATGCCACAAAGAAGACTCGGAAGATTCTTCTGAAACAAATGAGGTGGAGTATTTCAACTCACAAGTTGGGACACTTTGCAAGGGAATGCAGAGGACCTAGGAATCAAGATAACAAGAGCATGAATCAAGACAACTCTAGAAGGACTATAAATGTGGCAGAAATTTCTTCCAAAACCATGTTGGCTATTGATGGAGCTGGTTTTAACTGGAGCTTTATAGCAGATGAAGAAGTCCC
>BQNB010037439.1:0-49444 GCA_026074375.1 Tanacetum coccineum | reverse complement strand
AACTTAAAAATTGAAAAAGTCTAAACTAGCTTTTTCTAGTAGATTTTTCTCAGCTTATTTTTCTTCCAAATTGCTTTTTGATCCTTGATTTATGTAGATTTTTGGTTAGGCTTTTTAGTTTTATAAGTGAATAAGCCCAAGACTTTGTCTAAAGGGCTTAAAAATAAGCACAAAGGTTCCTCTTTGTCTGTTTGCATACCATTTTTATGTCAGATAGCTTATTAGCTATTCTTAGCTTATTTCTCATTCATTTTTGCTCATTTTAGTCTGCATTTACTTATTAGGTGTAGATAAATCTTAGTTTAGTTTATTTTCTTTTTAGTTGCTTATTTAGGTCCAAAAAGCCTAATCAACTTAGCTTATTTTCTAAGTGTATAAAACTTTTTATACTGTCTGCTTGTTTTGGCTTATTCTGAGCTTATTTGTAGCTTTTATAAAAAGTGCTTTCATAAAAAATGCTTATTTTTGTCTTTTCTACAAGTTTGTGAAAAAAGTTTTCAAAAAAATAAAATAAAAAGGGAAAGTGGAAGTCAGGGGTGAGCCAGGGCTCGAACCCCCGACCTCAACACTCTCACCCTTTTACACACACACTCTACCGCTATGCTACAATACCTCATCCGGTAGAGTTTGTGTTGGGTTTATTCTTATACACCTTTTGGTCCATTAAGCCATAAGCTGTTTTAGCTTTTTCACTGCTTATTGCAATAAGCTGTGTGACCCATTTTATTTTTCTTAGAATCCTCACAACTTCAGCTATTTTTTTTTTTAGATTTTTATAAAAATGTTTCGTATTTTTTATAATTTATTTTGTTTAAAATCTTAAAAAATTCATAAAAAATAAAATATTAATCAAAAAAATATAAATCTTTTTTTCAAAAATTTATTTTATTACATAGTTTCTAGGAAAAATATTAGTGTTTTCATAGGGTCATTTTTGCAACTTTTCATTTTTTAAAGAACGGGATTCGATCTTGTTCTCGTTCTTTCTCGTTTTTAGCTCAAAACACCTCCGTTTTTGTTCTAGTTTTTTTTATTCTTCATTTTTAGTCATTTTTAGCTCATTTAAAGTAAAAAATTTACATTAGGGTTAAAATTAGATAACTTAGGTTTTTAGCTCGCGTTTTTTACGTCACTGTTTTAGGATTTAAGTTAAATTGCTTTCGTTTTAGGTTTTCTTTTGCTTGATTTTGCATTTTTACTTGTAGTAATAGAAAACCAATCATAATCTTGTCATATTCAAACATCAAATTACATTTTTAAAAGGTTGAAAACTATTACATAATATTGACCGGCAGCAACAACTTTTGGGAAGAATGCTAGCTCTACGTCTTTCATTTTCTTCTTTGATTCTGAAGCATTCATTTGATTTTTGATCACATTTTCGAAAGACTCGTATTGCTTTTCTTGATCCTTGTCTTCATTCAACAACTGTTTGTATTTGTTTTATCACAATAGAAAAAAGCAAAGAAAAAAAATTAAATTATTTGTTAATTTAGTTATAGTAACTTTGATTTATTTTTCTATTATTTGTTAAATTTGAAACAAACTTACCACTGCATCAGTAGGAAAGTAACGCCTCCTCAAATCCTTTCCATCAGTTCTCTTCCTTTCCTCATAATTCAACACCGTAGCGAAAGTGTCAATTATCTGTTTCTCTATCTCAATGCCAGGTGCAAGTGACTGCATCTCTTTTATGTGGGCTGTTGTTCCTTTTGCATCATCAAACACAACTTCACTGCAAAATAAAATCACAAATTATTATGTGTTAGATTTTTTCTGATATTGGCTAACATTCTGTTCTATTATTAATATAATATGTGTGGCAGATAACGTATATGGTAAGAAAATTGGGTAAATAGTAAGCTTTTTTACCTGATGTCTCCTTGCATGCAAAATACACTTCTTGCACAAAGGATTTCATCTTCATCTAATTTATCTTGTGTTTTGACCATCTTATTCATGAATGGTGATTTCAAGTACACTGATGGTTTTGTTATCCTCTTTCCTTTGGGTTTTTCTGTACTTTCTTGCCGTTTTCCAAACATCTTTTGTTGCACTTTTGGGCTTTCAAAACTTTTTGAAACTGTTGTAGCCTCTGAGATATCTACACCTATAATATTTTTCAAGTTAGATAATATATGATTGCATAATAAATAAAATGTTTCAGCTTAGTATTTTTTTAACCTTTTTCAGCAGTCGGTTTAGATTTATTATTTTCCTTCTTTTTTGAAGGAGATTGTTTCTTTTCCTCTACATCTTTTTGCATTTTATCTTTCAACTTTGCCTCTGCAGCTGCTTGCATTTCAGCTTGTTCCTTCTTCTCTGCTGCAGCTTTCCGCATTTCAGCTTTTTTCTTTTCAGCGGCTTCTTTTTCAGCTTTTTCCTTTTTTTCTTTTTCTGCAGCCTGTTTATTCTTCTTTGCAGCTTCTATCTTTTCCCTTTCAGCTTTTTCTGCAGCTTCTTTTTCTGCTTTTTCTTTTGCTTCTTTTGCAGTTTTTTCAGCAGCTTGTTTTGCTGATTTTTCAGCAGCTTCTTTCTTGTTTGCTGCTGCTAGCTTTTCAGCTTCTTCCTTCTTTTTTGTTGCTTCGTTGGCTTCTTTTTCTTCTGCAGCTTCATCATCATCTTCATCATTCGCATGACCAACATCATCTTCATCATTACAATGACCAGCATAACCTACATCATCATTACCATTCCCATGTCGGGCGCCACTTGTTCCTGCCTGGTTTTCATCTCTATTTAAACCTGTGGTGAACTCTTCCTTGAACTTTTTAACAAATAACTCAAACTTTTCATCTTCATAGAACAATTCATGCATTTCCATATTTTCTTTCAACATATCTTCAAGCTCTCTCTTCTCTTTTAATACACTTTCAAACTTTGCTTCTATCGTCTCATAGATTAGCTGTTTTTAAATTAAAAAAAACCAAATAAGCATTTATCACTAGTGATATATCATACATAGTAGTATCTCTATACATTATCAATTGTGATATTTCAAGTAACTTATCTTTTTTAATTTTTTACATGTAACTAACCTCTACATATTATCATTTGTGATATTTCAAGTAACTGACCTTTATACATTATCCCTTGTGATATTTCAATAAAGGTATTTTTTATAAGTAACCGACCTCTTTTAATTTTTGTTTCTCAACCTCTGATTCATTCCCAGTTTCTTCATTTTCTTCAATAACATCCACCAATCCAAACTTTCCTTGACACATCTCAAATATTTCCCTATCGATTGCATCCTAGATGGTCCAGTTTCTTATTGCCGGCCATTTTCGTGGAATCATCACCATACCATCACATTTAGTATAATGCAAGTAAATGAGCTGTTATTAAATCAAACACAAAATGAATTAAAATATGTTTTTAGTTTTCTTTTATTTAATGTGGATATTAAAAAGGGAAGTTTAACTATACCATTAACACTGTATTTGGACTATAGTACCAGTTTGTAATGTCCTATCATCCCAGCCAATCTTGCTTGTTTTTATATGATCCCATATAAAGCTGCACTAATTGAAATCACTAATGATATCAGATGATTTTATGTTCTTTATGACATGGTATTTCAACCTTGAGGTATTATCGCAGTTGATCATGCAGTTTGCAATTAGCATTAAGTAGTTGATTTGGAACATAAAATTAGTGTTTTTTGTTCTTTGAATCAGCCTCGATAGATCTATTGTTGTTGGATACTTCTTACACTCAAACTATTTCTTGAAAGCAATTAAGAATTCATCATTGAACTCTCTTGGAGATTCAGACTCGATTTTATTCTTTCCCATTGGGATACCCAACACTTCCCAGATTTTTTTGGGTGTAATTTTGATTTTGGATCCAGTTGGCAATGAAACTTCCATTTTTTATATCCAAGTTCTTAAGTACAAGATATGATAACTTGCCGGGTATCTTTTAAAATGAGAAATCCAACATAGATTCAAAGCCCAACTCTCTTATCTTGCTTTTCCTTTCGGGCGATAAAGATTATGTTGCATCGTATAGTGGTAGAACAGTCGTTCTTACCCTTAATGATTTGAATTCTAGCTCACACTTTTTGTTATCATCTTCTTCATCATGTGGCTCTTCTACAACGAAATCCCCATCATCATCTTCTACCTTCTTCTTTCCTTTTATTTTAACCATCTTTTTCTTCACTTCTTCTTCTTCTTTTGCTTTTTCATCCCTCTTCCTTTTGTTGACTTGTTCCTTTTCCTTCTTCTGTACTTGTTGCTTTTTTGCAGATTGTCTTGTTCTTTGTCCCGGATATTCTGTTTCTGTTCTTTTTCTTTTTTTTCCACCCTCATTTGCTGTTTTTTTCTTACCTCTAGCAACTTTTGTCTCAGAATTCTTTCCAATTTTATCCTTTATCTTAACTGCTTTTGCTTCTGGTGTTTTTGTAGAATCATTTTGTATAACTGGTGATAAGATTCTTGTGTTTTGAACATTCGTTGTTTTGGTTGGTGGTGTTGTCGGAGGATTCTCACTTGGTGGTGTGTTTTGTAGATGTAATCCTCTTGCTGCAGTGGCTTTTTTCCTTCTTGTTGGTGTACTTTCAGTTGTTGTTTCTTTTAACGGTGATGGTGTTTCTTTTTGTTTATGTACGTCTTCATTTGTCTTCAATTTTTTGCAATAGATTTTTTCCTGTTTTGTGTCTTTATAATATTCAATTTTGTATTCAAATCTGCATAAATAAATTTTTATGTTAGTTTATTAATAGATCACTTTTTATCTATATATCTTATGTGAATCAACAACTGAGTATGCATGCTTCATACAGTTTATAACATTCAATCCCTTCTGTCATGTCAAATATGATATCATGCATAGTCAGAACAAGTATGCTACGTTACACTTTATCAAATGTGATGTCAATAGTGATATTGCAAGCAAGCAAAACATATATGACATCAAAATTTGATATTGCAAGTAAGCTTGACTAGTATGCTGCATATATATGTTTATTATATCTAAGATATGCAGAGTATGAACATTTAAACATGTATTTCACATACAAACAGATTTTATCACAGTTTATATTTCTAAATTACAGACGCTCATATATTAAAATGTACCTTTGCTTTTATCAATCTCTGTAGATGGGTTGCAAAAATTGTTTGATGTTACAACTGCAGTTACAAGTGTCATTTGTATATTTACACTACGTATTAAATTCTAATGTTTAAAAGCTTTATTAGGAGAGACTAACCGTTTAAAGCTTCTACCGTAGCCAGATCCTTATAAATATCATCATCTACATTTTTTTCAAAAAGCAAAATATTATTGTTCATGTAAAAAAAAATACAGAGCATCACTGCAGATATACTAACAATAAACAATCAATTAAACTACTTATATCACTGTTGATAAAGTACATATTCATGCTATTATATAAGTCCGCTTTTTAAAAACTATATCACTAGAACCATAAGCCACACTATACTATATTTGACTTAACTTCCTTACGCCTGTGCAAATAAGGCAATAAGAGAGGACTGACGCGCCAGCTTCGAGGATAAACTACATAACAATATCTTAATCATTTCAAATACTCTAATGTATCATATAACTCAATAATTCATCAATAGTGCTAAATATCAAATAAGTTACATAAATAAGCACAAAATATCCAAACATTTACAAAAGGATTTGTTTCTATGACTGCAATACAATTGTTTTTTTTAGATAATAACATTATGTATGAAATTGTAACGTTTAAAAGATTTTTTTTTTAGAAATGACGTGCGAGGAGTTCTTACGATGGCCCATTTTTTCTTTAGCTCGCCATAAACGCTCGTTCACACATCTTTTCTTGCTGCTTCATGCGACTTGCTTATATCTTATTCGCTTCACATCATTTGACCTCTGGCTGCGAAATAGACTTCTTTAAGCAACCACCCATTCTGGATTATATCTGTCAGATGATAATATCCCCATTTATAAGTTCACGTCGTATAGCCACAAAGGAACCTCTGGTGCTTTTCCTTCTACTTTAAGATCACTTTAAAAACAGGGGATTAAGTAAAACGTTATCGTCTTGTTCGAACCTGCAACTCAAAAGAAGGACGTGCCAAATCCTATATCTTGTAAGGCAAACCGCTTCTATACAAAATGAATGGCTCTGACCCCGGAATCCACCCTACTGAATTGAGCACGATATGCTTGTGGACATTGAGCCCACGACCATTTTGTACAGTCTATGCTGCCTATCATACCAGGAAACCCATGTTTGTTCTCGTGAAAAGCGTAGAGTTTTTCGACGTCAGTTTGCGTACCCCTTCGTAAATCCTCGCCATATAACTCTATAACCCCGTTATAGAAATGCATCAAACAATCACGAGAAGTTTTTTCACCAATTTGTAAATATTCGTCTAGAGAATCTGGATCGCAGCGTATGCTAGTTGGCGAATGCGGAGGTACACTTCACTTAAGCTAGATGAGGCCAGCTTTTCAAACAGACATCTACACCCTTCTTGTAAATAAGGGCAGTTAGCAGACAAATCTCGACAATGCGGGTGAACAGCGATCGGTTCATTCAAATTCGTTTACGAAATAATTAGGCGTTATTAAATGGTTGTTTAGCAAAAGTAAGCTAGCAATAGACAGTCATGAGACCGTAACGATCTCTAGGCATATGGCTTCGTGGGATTTTTTGGGTGTAGGAGTAGATGCTTGAATAACCTATGCAGCGTTCTATTAAAAATCCGGAGAGTGTGTCACTCACAATGTCTTAGAAAAGTTTTAGAGACCATTGTGTCACTTACAATGTCTTGGAAAAGTTCTAGTATTTATATAAATAACCTTTATATAAATCAAGTATAAGAGATACGTAAGGCAAAAGTAATCGCATGTATAAGGCAATGAGATCATGTAGTGTTCATGCACATAGAATGTTTATGATGAAATATGATGCAATGTTTATGTAGTGGTTATAGTCTAGGCCTAATATGCAACCTAGTTCTCTATAAACTTGGCTCTGATACCAATTTGTAACACCCCCAAAATATGGCAGCGGAAAGGTGATCGGAGGCGTTACTTCATAATACAAAAGCACAAGATATAAAAGAATGACCTCTATATGAGTCGTTAAAAAGATACTCTCATTGGTACATTAACTAGTAAATAAGTTTTTAACAAGTGGTCCCATAAGTTTGCATCAAAAGAACAACATAGTTTTAAAACAACGAGAATAAATTAAATGCAAAGGAAAATCCATGATAATAAGCCATGATGAATGAAGACTCCAATGCACTTCAAAATATCCATACGAGTTAAGCACCAGAGAAATACATGATTAAAAATGTCGACATAAAGTTGATGAGTTCATAGGTGTAAGTAAGTAGTAAAGGTAGACCGCAAGATTTTCAAGTGTATGACTATTGTAACACATAAAATATCATGACACCGAAGCTAAACAATGTTATGTATGCAAGTCAATGCAAAGTAAAGTTGCCCGTGTAGGTGTCCAACCCGAAACACCTAAAGTCCGACATGGTATACGTTCATTTGCTCGGTACCTCCGAAACAAGTAAGCGCTACTTATCCGAACGGGGATATTAATCCCAATAGATCTATTTATAACATTCGCGCTTACAAAAAGTAATTAATGGTTCATAATTGTGGGCATAATGGGTTATCGCTACTTAGGTTAATCCGTAATCATTCGAAAGCTACTTGCATCCGAAAGTAAAACAAGCAATGTATCTCACCCTGAGATTTATAAAATAGTGATAAACAAGTTAAAACGGAGCTATAAACTCACCTTTAGCAAAGTGGTGAATCGGAAAATAATCAACATATGTAGAACGAGCAAAATGCACTAAACGCAACCTAGTTAAATAATAGTGTGCTTTAGGTGCAAGCAAATAATAGTTAAATGATCCATATGCGATTTAATAAACTTTATATTACCTGTACATGTTTGTGTTTGAGTTATATAAGTCAAAACATAATTTTCGTAAAAGTTATATAATTATATCAAATTCCAACACTTTGAAAACAAAATCGTAACTTACACGTTCCTTAACATTTTCGTCTAATTCTTTCCCATCTAATTAGTGTGTTACGTGGTCTACTAAAATTCTATTTACCATCTTACATGACTCAAACCATAAAACACTTAAGACCCGACCTAAAATAGTGCATCTTGACACTTTTAAAAAAATTCAGCTTTAACTTCTTCATTTCTGTGTTTTTTTATTATTAAGCTTTTTAATGGCACTTAGTTGTTGATTTTAATTTATAGGGTTTTAGAGAGAAAATTTGGGGTTTTTGGTTGATGAGAGAGAAATATTTTGAGTTATGATGGGAGATAGGAAGGTAGGTGGTTATTTTTCAATATTTATGTTTTTAGTCCCTGTGTGATGTTTCAAAATTGTGCAAGAATGGCCCCTCTGTGTTTTTTATCATTTGATCTTGTCGTGTGTGATCAACGGCTGAGGGTTGTCCCTCAGTTTGTGGGAGAAAAGTAGTTTCTAAAATAACTCAACTCTATAAGTATATCACATCTTAGCACATTGGCTATTCGATATCTCAATTTACTTCATCTTCCTTCATCATCCCAAACCCGTAAAGGGTTTTTTTCATTTTTTTTCATTCATCAAACTCCCCTACACCTCGCATAAACATACACCACAAAAAATACAAAACATAAAGGTGATCAGTCTTCATCTTTGTCGGAATGGCACACACAAATGGCGAAGTGTGGCATAACTAATAATCATAAAAAAACAATCCAACAACCAAGCAACTAGCAACCAACCAATTAGACTTCGACTATGGGTTAGGCTAAGGTTTAAAGTTAAATCTTTTTTCTTTCTTTCTTAGTGGAGGTAACAAAACGAAAAGATTGGCTTAATGGGTGATCTAAGGGTATCTAGCACTAAAATTAAGTGCTAACAAGTGGGTCCATATGCGTGGTTAACTAACCGATGTGGCTAGCTAAATATCATTAGATGTAAATGGAAGGCCATTTGGTTTTATTCCTAGTGATGAAATCAAATTAAATCATATTTTTAGCATCATTCATCCCATGTAAATTACCCTTTTTGTATAATTATTGCAAGAATTGGTACTTAATTGCTTAAAGTTGTTGTTTGCAGTAATTATGGAGTACTTTGTGAAGAATAGCTAAAAGGCACGCATTTTGGAGTTTAAATGAAGAGTTTGAGAAAGTCTACTGATCTGACAGCCAATACGCCATATAATTCTAGACCTATACAACGTATCCAAGACTTTGGCCAATTAAAAGACCATTGCCTGACATTGAAGAATACGTCATATCCACATCAACGATATACCGTATATAATACATTGGTCAACGAAAAAGAACAGGCTGGTTTTACCTAATACATCGTATCCATCAAGAAGATACGGTGTATCCGTGCCTACACTTCACAAATAACCACGAAGGATTGAAGACCCAATACACCATATCCACGAGCCTCTATACGTCGTATCTAAGGTTTATTATACACGAAGATTCTAAAAGATATCAAACGTGGTCCTTACTCCAAGAAATCTCCAATACGCCATATCTCACATCGCCCGATACGGCGTATCGACCAGTTTCCAGACTTTATAAATAGAAGACCCTAAACTCAGTTTTAGGTATGCAAGTGAATCCCTAAACCACCAAGTCGACCAAGAGACGAATAAAGGAGCATAGAAGGTCAGAAAAGAGCCTTAAGATCATAGGAAAACTCTTATAACCTTCGCACAACCAAATACGCATTCGGTTAAGGTTTCTTTTCTTTAATCGTTCATATATGAAACCGTGTGTATTTTTATAATGACTATCGACTGATAACTTTAAGTAATAGCCATGTTTATGAAGGTTTAATGTTTGGTTTGTTCATCTCGATTTCTTAATTTATCATTGATTGTTGATTATGTTTATCAATTTATACTTGTTTACGTGCTTAAGTATGCGACCTATCATTCAACTAGGTCTAGTCCTACATATTTAATGCGCTGCAACTTCGGTGTTATTTGGGCGTAGGTTAAAAGTCCAGGATAGCTTTCCATATTGTAATTTATATATCTAGAATTATAGGATCACAAACATTGACCTATCCTTGCCTTTAGTTTAGTGATCTTAGTTGAGCCATAAGGTGATCCTGGTATCAATGAGTACGTTCTTATTCCATTGGTAAGAACTCAGACAATGGACTACTAGTATATAAAGAGTCGTTAAGCAGCAAGTGGGTAAAGTCTCCATGAGCTAGGGTTTTGTAAGAGCACCATTATTAATCTCCTAAGATAAATTATAATCCACAAATGCTTGCTTTATGCGGATGCGTCTAATTATGACAGAATTAGCATGTCTAGGTCTTAGGAAGAAGTACCGCCTATGTCTAGGAATGATATGCCCTTCCAGATAAGTCAATCATTGCACTAATAAACAAACCAATGTTTTATCGGATTATTCATAGTTGATATGTTTTTCTTACATTAGTTCTTGACCGTTCATCTATCATTTTTTAATCTTTTTGTGTGCATCTATTGCTTTACTTGTCATCAAAACCTTAGGTTAGATAGCTAAACCTCGTGCCAGTCTCTCTGGCTGAAAACCTCCCATTTGCCCTTAGTTTAGGTTTAACTTAGGTTTAACATAGAATAAAATCAATTAGAACTAACATAGATAACTAAAATACTGATTGAACTAGGGATTAACGCTCTCACTCTTAGTGATCAACACCCTACTTACCAATGAAGCTACATCTTGACCGGGTATACTGCCCGTTAAAGTGTTATTTTTTGGTATAGTCGGTAAAATATAAATAGTAAAACTTGATATATAAAATAACCCCTACACGACGACACACCCAGTTTTTGGCGCCATTGCAGGGGAGTGAAGTTGTTTAATTCTTGTTTTTATTAGTGTTTTAGTTTAGATTTAGTTTAGTTTAGATTAATTTGCATATTTGTGTGTTTGTTTTATGTGTTTAATTTTTAGCATTGCATATTTTTGCATATTGTGTTTGTGTGTTTTCTGTATTGTTACAGTCTGTTGTAACTTTCTGAGTCGAATACTCAATACGGCGTATTCATCTTCGTGGATACGATGTATAAACTTTTTTAAACCAATACAGCGTATTTGACTCTATCATTAATACGGCATATTCAGTTTACTGAATACAGCGTATTAGTCTATTTGACCGTTTTCTTTCCTACCTAATTTATTACAGGTTAAAATGGACGACCCCAACATTACTATAGACGGGGATATTAGGATTGAGGAAGAAAAAGCTCATAGGCGTGGTAAGGTGTATAACTGGAAAACTACTACTTATGGTAAGATGTGGTATGATGAAGATGTTCACGACCTTAGATCTGTTGAAACTGAATTCCCAGCTATAGTCTATAATGACGCGTTTACATCTGAAGTAGCGCTATCCTGTGAACCCACGGTAAGTCCTCTCAACAACAATAAAATTGACTTTAGAATATCGTTTGACGAATCCGACGATGAAGATTACACGGTAATTTATGACAAAAAATCATTTTCTTATAAAATAATTTCTGTCAACGAAATGAAAACGGATTCGGAAAATAATAATGATAAATTCAATATGCCTTCGTTTCCATCATCCAAGCCTACGGTCAGTTACTTTGATGATTTAGACTACTTTAAAGATATTAAGAAAGAATTTCCAGTCATTGTTTACAATGATTCTCTAACGTCTAAATTAGATTTCTTAGCTGAATCTACTATAAGTCATATCGTTGAATTTGATTTGAGATATGAAACATCACCTTCCAAATGTGATGGAGAGGAACAAAACGTTTTATACTTTAATGATTTATTTCCTTTCAACATAATTTATCCCGATGACTTAAAATTGGATAAGGACAATGATAAAGATAGAATCGATATCAAACAGCCTTCGGGGGATATGTCTGTCATACCATTATCTAATGTAATAAATACCGATGTTGGTGCCTATGCATAAGGGTCAAATAAGCTTTTAAAAACAAGTCATGATACATCAAATAAAATTTTCAAAACTGAAACTTTTATCAAAGAATTAGGTTTTAATATCGTGACTTTTAATTTTCTTAATAAAGGGATGCAAGTAAATCTTACCAAGAATTTATATGTGTCATTTAGCATCCCGTTCGACCCCAAATTGTTTTATAAGGATGGGATTAAATTGGGCCAAGTCTAACTTAAAGATTTTTCTGTAAACAAAAGTGCTTGCCGGGAGACAACTCGGAATGTAATTTTCAATTTTTATCAAGTTTGTCTTTCCAGATTGTCTATGCGGCGTACCCAAACCACATGGATATGGCGTATTGACTACCTGGATGTTATCCAGTCTTTATTATTCTACAATTCAAACTTTATTGTCAGACTGGTTGATACGACGTATTCGTTAAACGAATACAGCGTATTCGACTTCTACAAGTCTCAATACGGCGTAATCCTAAGGAATGGATACGGTGTATCGACTTCCTGTATAGTTTTAGGTTTTCATTTCAAGTCTAACCAACGAATACACGGAAATAGAAATTGCACTTGTTTTCTTATGCTTAATACAGGACCTTCTGAACGAAAATGATGACGTTGGTGGAGTATGGTCTAGAATCTAATGTGTGTTGTAGTCATGCGGGCATTTAGACGTATTTTATAACACACATTCTTGCTCATGAAATCAACAATGGAAAATATACCGAGCAAATATCAGGGGAGTTTCTCATTCTAATTCTTTTAATTCCCATTTTTAATGTTTTATCTATACAACGAGGACGATGTATAATTCAAGTGGGGGGATCGGAATTAGAATGCTTACTTGTCCTATTTTCACACTAAAATGCTTAAATTTAAAAAAAATTCAAGCATACTTTTGTGAATTTACTTGTTATATAACCCGCACAAAACAACATTTATTAGATATTGTGAGGATTTAACCTTATGGGTTTCCAAATGATTAACCAAATTCCACAAAAATATGAGTGTGCCGGTGATGTTGTAGACTATAGAACTTGGCTTGATATATCTATTCGAGACCACAATAATAAGTACTATGGATATAGATGGAGTAACTTGTTTAAATTGGTAAATTTTTAGGATTACACCCAAAAAGCCTTTATAAGTTGTTTTATTAACTACCTACACTAGTTAGTTAAATCCTCGTATAAACCCTTTGTTTACTCTCATCTTAAGAGTAAGATACCCCTAGAAAAACCTATAGAGCCAATCCTTTAGGAATAACACCAGCTGTTTGTTTCGTTACACCTTTACACCTTAGTCTACCCTGTTAGATTAAGTCCATTTATCAGTTGCTTATTTGCTTAAAGTGTAAAGTATATATTTCCCGAGTCTTGTGTCAATTTTCTATCTTTGATACGGTTGGGAAGAAATTTGCACAATGCAAATGGGAATGTATAAAGTAGTCAAAACTTGTGTATTTTTACTACCATCACAATTATTGGTACGTCCAAAGAATGAAGAATCATGGAGAAAAATATCTGAACTTATTATGATCGTGAAGATGGTGAAATTACACCAAGATTCATAGTTGTTAAAAAATTAGAAAAATCGCAACAAAAAAGAGGAAGAAAGTTTGGAGATAATCGTTTCGCAAAAGAAAAAACTGAAGGAATTATTTGAAGGATCGATTATTCGTTGATACGTCTTATAAGTCAACGATGTAAAGTTTTATATAAAGTGGTAGATATCGCCACTTGTCTTGTAAACGTATGTAAAGTATAGGATGATTAAGAAGTTGACCGTTATGAGAACGCCAACTTAGGTTGTTGTTTTTGATCAATGATCAAGACGTTTGTATATATAGTTATGTCTTTATCATGGTAACGGTCGGGAAAAAGTGTCTAGCAACTTGTACCTTATCTGCTTGGACTTAGTCTATTTGTTTCATAAATTTTTATTTAACAACAATTTATTTCCCTTTCCTAATAATTAACCTTGGGTTTTACTCGAACGAGGATATGATCGAGTCATGAATGTCTATTCTTTCGTTACGGCCATGTATGCGTGATTCGGCTGCCTTGTTGGTTTATTACTTTTGGTAAAAGTTAGAAGATCCATACCCTATATCATTCTTCATCCTAACCTTTGGTTGAACTCGAATGAGGATGTGATCGAACACACATGTCTATTATGTCGTTATGGTCATGTATGTGTGATTCAGCTGCCTTGTTGCTGTGGTACTTTTGGTGAAAGATTGTTAGAATGATCAACCCTAAGCCTTATTATAAAAACACATTTTACCTTTATAAACTTGTTACTCTTTAGCTCTAGTGGTGGAGATGTGTATCCTTGCCAAACCTAATATAGAATACTCATCACGACCGAGAAATTAAGGGAATTAGTTACATGTTACCACATAGACTAGTTGAGTGATTTGAGTGTTTTCATCTTCCTATTTCGTGAGGTGTTTGGTTATGTATTTGTAATTGATCAAATAAATGCTTAACCGAAAAAAAATCGTTAGGAATACATTTTTATAAACTTCTAAAGGCTACTTGAGGACAAGTAAGATTCAAGTGGGGGGATATTTGATGACATCAAATAACGTCATATTTATATCATCATTTATCCCATGTAAATTACCAAATTTGTATAATTATTGAAAGAATTGGTACTTAATGGCTTAAAGTTGTTATTTGCAATAATTATCGAGTACTTTGTGAAGAATAGCTAAAAGGCACGCATTTTGGAGCTTAAATGAAGAGTTTGAGAAAGTCTACTGATCTGACAGCCAATACGCCGTATTATTCTAGACCTATACGACGTATCCAAGACTTTGACGAATTAAAAGACCATTGCCTGACTTTGAAGAATACGTTATATCCACATCAATGATACCCTGTTTATAATACTTTTTTCAATGAAAAAGAACAAGTTGGTTTTACCCAATACGTCGTATCCATCAAGAAGATACGGCGTATCCGTGCCTACACTTCACAGATAACCACGAAAGATTGAAGACCCAATACGCCATATCCACGAGCCTCTGTACGCCGTATCCAATGTTTATTATACACGAAGATTCTAAAAGATATCAAATGTGGTCCTTACTCCAAGAAATCTCTAATACGTCGTATCCCACATCGCTCGATACGGCCTATCGACCAGTTTCCAGACTCTATAAATAAAAGACCCTAAACTTAGTTTTAGGTATGCAAGTGAATCCCTAAACCACCAAGTTGACCAAGAGACGAATAAAGGAGCATAGAAGGTTAGAAAAGAGCCTCAAGATCATAGGAAAACTCTTGTAACCTTCACACAACCAAATACGCGTTCGATTAAGGTTTCTTTTCTTTAATCTTTTATATATGAAACCGTGTGTATTTTTAAAATGACTATCGGCTGATACCTTCAGGTATCAGCTATGTTTATGAAGGTTTAATGTTTGGTTTGTTCATCTTGATTGCTTAATTTATCGTTGATTGTTGATTATGTTCATCAATTTATACTTGTTTATGTGCTTAAGTATGCGACCTATCATTAAACTGGGTCTAGTCCTACATATTTAATGTGCTGCAACTTCGTTGTTGTTTGGGCGTAGGCTAAGAGTCTGGGATAGCTCTGCATATTATAATTTATATATCTAGAATCATAGGATCACAAATATTGACCTATCATTGTCTTTAGTTTAGTGAGCTTAGTTGAGACATAAGGTGACCCTGGTATCAACGAGTATGTTCTTATTCCATTGGTAACGACTCGAACAGTGGACCACTAGTATATAAAGAGTCATTAAGAAGTAAGTGGATAAAGTCTCCACGAGCTAGGGTTTAGTAAGAGCACCATTATTAATCTCCTAAGATAAATTATAATCAACAAATGCTTACTTATGCGAATGCGTCTAATTGTGACAGAATTAGCCTGTCTAGGTCTTAGAAAGAAGTACCACTTAAGTCTAAGAATGATATGCCCTTCGATATAAGTTAATCATTGCACTAATAAACAAACCAACATTTTATCAGATTATTCATGTTTGATATTTTTTTCTTGCATTAGTTCTTGATCATTATTCTATCATCTGTTTATCTTCTTGTGTGCTTTTATTGCTTTACTTGTCATCAAAACCTTAGGTTAGATAGTTAAACCTCGTGCCAGTCTCTCAGGCTGAAAACCTCCATTTGCCCTTAGTTTAGGTTTAACTTAGGTTTAACATAGAATATAATCAATTATAACTAACATAGATAACTAAATTACTGATAGAAATAGGGAATAATGCTCTCGCTCTTACTGTTCGACACCCTACTTACCAATGAAGCTACATCTTGGCCGGGTACACTGCCCGTTAAAGTGTTGTTTTTAGGTATAGTCAGCAAAATATAAATAGTAAAACTTTATACATAAAATAACACTTACACGACGACGCACCACCTAGGTTGCCTCTTTATCACGCATATACACTTATATCACACGAATGTGATCTCACTGCATAATTCGTAATGATTTACAAGAACAAGTTCTAGAATAAATACAATCACCGACACACTCATAGCAAAAGAATTCAAGCATAAAATATTTATGTTATATGAAATAGGCTCAAATCCTCACAATTTAGTGGAAAGGGCTATAATATGTGCTAGCAAATGTTATCAATCCTAGAATGGATTGCAATATTAACTAGGGCACATTTTGAATTTTTTAAAATTACAGTATTTTCACCAATGAATTGCTCTAGTTATTCCAATATATTATCCTAAAAGAGTGAAACAACTAGATCACAAGGGCAAACAAGTATACAAAAAATTTAAAATTAGCCCAAAAATATGAAAATTTAAAAATCAGTCTCGTTTTCCCTATTTACTCCCCCCATACTTAAGTTATGCATTGTCCTCAATGTGAAAAATAAACTTCAAAGTATGAAAATAGGTAAATAAGAGTAAGAGCAAAACTAGACTTCCTGGGAAAAACATTTCGATAGAACTTCATACGATAAATGCTACGCAAGAGCTAGCATAAGCGTGCGAGATCAATCGATTTCTGCTCCAAGCATCCTCCTCCATCACCTGCTGCAATTATTCAAACAAAACACAACAAACAAACAAAATGAAAGCAATAATATATATTAAACATTATGAGCATGTAACATCCCCACACTTACGATTTGACAAGTTGAAAGAAAATTTTCTTAAAGGGTGTACATGTTTATTCAAAATAGATTCTAAAACACGCAAACAATTAAAAACTCGGCTTGCCTCCCGAGAAGCGCTTAATTTATTTCTGAGTCATTAGCTAGACTCTTCCCCTGATTAGGATTCTTTGATGATATGGCTCAAATGGGGAATTTCAGTCGGGTGCCATAGATAGTGATAAACGCTTTCTTTGTGAGGAACCACTTTATCTTTCAGCTTCCATTTTTTCTTAAGTTCCTTGGGCACACCATTGTCATCTTTCTTGATCTCCTTCTTTGTCATCCTACCAGTTCCAACGCCATCGGTTGATTTTAACTCCTTCTCACCAACATTATTCAATAATACATCATCTGTAAATGTCTTCGCATTCGTGTATGGGCTATGCACGATGCTATCGTTAAGAAAAGGAAACATATTTAGTGAGTTAGACATGATTGGGTTCGGGTTTGGCATGGTTGGAATAGGCTTGATTTCATCCTCCTCGACAAATTCAACATCACCCTTATCATTATCGTTTCGGATTGAGGGTGGTTTGTAGACAATTTCATATCTTGGTTTGGTATTTGTGGTATGAGAAAGGGATTTGGTATGCAAGTTTTTCTCAAGATGCTCAAACTACCTCTCCAAGTTTTGGATTATCGCTTGGTGGTTCCTTAATCCTTGAATGATTTGACGTTCCCATTCATCCTCCTGATTCTTCGTATCCTTATTTGCTTCCGTCTGCCTAGCCATCCACTCTTTCATCATCTCCTCCGTTAAGGTTTTGGGTAATTTAAAATATTGTGACAGATGTGGCATTCTATTTTAGGAGCAAGAAAAGTGACGGTTTGGGATATGGTTTGGATATGAGTACGACTTTTTGGAATTTTGGTCGTGATATCCTCCGTGATATCTTTGGACGTAATTGGATTCCATAAGATCACACATCGGTGTGTCATCACTCATGTAGATCTGTGAAGCATGGTTGTTTCTATGACCGTCTCGCATCTCCTTGAGCTCTTTCCTTATTTTTAGGAATTCGGAATCGATTTTTGTAGCGAGAGCTTCGAACTTCTTCGACAATAATTCATGACTAGACTTGATCTTGCTTTCACCGACGGAAACAACGGTTTTTGGATTGGGGCTGTTTTGGGACTCCTCTGAGAAATCGGGTTTGAGAAGGACCTTGTCCTCGAGGATTTTGAAAACTTCATTGGGATTTTTGTAGAGGAAGATTCCACCAGCGTAGAGAATTCCTTGTGTTGGATCATCTAAACCACGATAGAATGTTTGAGTTATTGTTCCTTTGGTTAGACCGTGTCTGTAACAAGTGCGAAGCAATTCTTTCATGCGGAGCCAAGCATCAAAGAGAGATTCATTATCGAGTTGGTGAAAGCTATGAATGTCATTTAGTAGACGTCTAAACTTTTGCGGGAGAAAAGTATCGGCTTATAAAAGCTTCTCTCAATTCATTCCATGAAGTAATAGTTCCTTCATTAAGTTCGTTCAACCAAGTCTTAGCTGCTCCGGATAACGAGAAAGGAAAAGTCCTCAACATAACCGCTTCCTCAAGATTTTTACCATATTGGAATAGGTTACTAATCTGAAGAAAATCGGCTACGTGTCTGTGAGGATCAGACCAGATTCGCCCATCAAATTGATTATCTCAAATCATTTGCATGTGGGTACCCTTGGTATGGAAATTATTGGTAAGAGGGAGTTGAATACTATCAAAAGTAAGTGTTGGAGCAATGGTCCTAGTGCTAGACCACATCGGTTGGTCATCAGGATTAATGATGATTATGGGTGGGGAATCGGGTGAAGTTTCGACTTTCGTCTTGGATATATTGATCTTGGAGCTTATAACGAAAAGTTCCTAGATGAACGGTTGTTTGACATGAGGTACGTGTGATTCGATTTCGAGATGTACGTTTGATTTCTTTTCGGGTTTAGTCCTCTTTTTGATATTACGTTTAAGTTCACAAAACAGACTAGCGCGAGATGTTTACCCCAAGAACGCGGGGTTATACAAACCCGGAGCGATTTGCAAAACGTCATAGAAAATAAAAATAAAAATAAATAAGAACACAAATCTTTTTGTAGTTTTTTAGTTGACGTAAACAAAAATAAACTATCCCTTTTTTGTAATAGACTACTTTTAAGACACGTTTTAAAAGAAAGACAAAAGTATTTAAAAGAAATGAGTAAACAAGACGACTTAACAAAAACACCTTTCTCTTTTTTTATTTCAATTCTTATTTTAAAGGAATTTAAAATAAAAGGCAATTTGTAAAAACACTTTTTCAACTAAGTAAAATAAGAGCAAAAAAGAAAAACTAGTGTTAAAACGCAAATGAAAGCATAAGCAAAAAATTGTACCAAATCAATCAAACCGGGTGGTTTGAATGACTTCGGGTTCTAACCACGGGGTTTGGGATCAAACCGCACAGATAAAAATACGAAAGTGGCACAAGGGGTACCAACCGGGCGGTTGGATGGTGTTTGGTTCGGGTCTTTCGGAATTGATTAATTTAGGATCAAAAGAAAAGGGAGTAGTTGGTTCTTGTCCCGAAGAATGGGTGTTCATTCAAGTGTAAAGCACAACTAGGAGTGATTTTAAGTAGGCTTTGATTTGGGTAAAAAGGTGTAAGAGGGTTGTCTGAAAAATGATTTTTGGTGCTCAGATTAATCCAGCCGGGTGGGATGGACTGCCAGCCGGGCGGCTGGTTTCTGATAGGGGTCGTGGATGAGCAGCAGGCCGGCTTCTCAGCCAGGTCATGCGGATCTTTTTTGCTGTGAGAAATTTTTTATTTTTTCGGTTGCACGCAAGACGGAACAAGCACGGATTATAATGACAAAAACATAAATAAGAAAGCAAACACGAACGTCACATAACACAAAACAAAACAAATCAAATCAAGACTATTTATTCTAGACGGTTTGGTGGGTGGTTTTTTTCGCAAGCAATAACAAGCACAAAGGATGTAAAACAAAATACATAGATTCAAACACATAAAAACACAAATAGATCTCCGGCAACGGCGCCAAAAACTTGATGTGTCTCGCGACTGCTAGTTTTAAATTTATAACACGAATTACCAGATAAAGCTAAGAACACACTGGCAAGTATGACCCTTTCGTATGTAGCTAGTTTTGGTTGGTAAGCCGAAGTCGTTCACTAGAATTTGGGTGTTTTTGGTTGTGAAGAATCTATGTAACAATAAGCAATAAAATGGTGGTAAAATGGTTGTCTCGTCCCACAATACCATATAAGGAACAAATAACTTGAAAATAAATATGATGCGAATTCAACGAGAATGAATTCAATATAACTAAAACTACTTGTTTGGAACTAGTATTCATATCAATGGAGTGTTGAAGATTCGGGTAGAACTTTAGCAATAGCAAACAAAATCAAAAGCATACAATTTCAAGTCAATTGGTCATCTCATGGAATTGCATATATCATGATTTACATTAACCAACCCTTTCGACCTATGATCATTACTATAAACCGATTCATTACAAGCCATTTATGAGAAGTATGATTTAACAATTCGTTCATTAGAGCCCTTTCGACCTATACTCTAGATTAAACCTTTATGAGTCCATTTAACTTGTTTATTCATGGTTTTTCAATCATGAAATACCAAACATATACGCGCGCTAATATTTGGAACAAATCATAACAAGAAATTCTTTTGACCTATAGATCCGGTTATGATTTACCAATAAATTAATTAGACACATATCAATTCAACCAAACTAGGGATGAGCACGGGTTGGTGGAACTAGAACCGAAACCGATGGATCTGAGAATCAAAATTTTTAGAAAAGTAGGAACCGAGAACTGAAGAAAAAATATTTTTCGGTTCTAGTTCCAGTTCCCGTTCTAGTTCTTTGGATCTACCCGCAAAGGAACCTCTTTTCTAGGGAAGAAAAAAAACTCATGTTACTAACGTTCTTTGCATTGTTATCTTTCCGGGAATATTACTAATGTTCATCAGTTCATGTGTAACAAGCATAACTGTACGCTTCTAGTTCATATATTTTTATCTTCTTATGTTTGATCTATAGTGTCTATATAAAGATATGCTAACCCGTTTCTTTAATATATTGGCATTAATAGATAGTGTCTCTCCTACGTTATACTACTAACTTCAATCCTTATCGAGAAGATGCACTAATGAAATAAGCTAATTAGAAGCATAAGAAAAACATTTTTTAAGCATTTGCAACCATTTACGTTAAAAGCAATAACATTTAACAACCAAAGCATAAGTTCAAATAAACTTCAAAATGTGTCTAACAAAATAACTAGAACCGTTTATATTTCCACCGTTTGTTTCTCTTTATCTGTTTTGGTTAGTTTCTCGAATTTATCTTCCATATCTTTCACAATCTCATCATCTTTAATTATATCTTCAACATCATCCTAATTAATTCGTGTTCTTGACTTTCTCACCTAATCTTGGGTGCAAGTCAAAGCTTCCATAATCGGCGTTGACAAGCAATTTCTATAGGGGGTTTTTATGATACGTATAACTTAAGTATGGGGAAAATGACATATTTTTAGAATAATTGAGTATTTGGTTCCGGAACCGAGAACCGGTGGAACCGAACCATACCGACCCAAGAACCAAAAATGTCAAATTCAAGAACTGGAACCGAAATCTACAGTTTTGGTTCCAGTTTGGTTCTTCTTAGTTCCGGTCTGGTTCTCGGTTCCGGATCTGGTTCTTGGTTCTTTTGCTCATCCTAAACCAAACTCACAAGAAAAATCATAATTCTATATTCCAAAATACCAAACACTCCATATCCATGTTTACATCATTTCAAACAAGTGAAACAAAACTACTCCATGATTAATTCAACCAAACACAAAGGTTCAACAATCATAATAAGCATAAACATTCTGGAAATTAAAAGAGTTTACCCAAAGTATGATTACAATAAGTAAAGATAAAGGTTTAGAACAACCTTCAAGCCTCTAATTAACTACAAGTGATCTACCAACCGAAAAATGATACTCGACACCTTCCTTGATGTTCTTGAGCACTCTTCTAAATTTGGCAGAGGTTGTATGGTCTTTTGGGAGAGATAATGGTGGTGGAAATTCGTCCTTAAGGGTGGAGGGTGGAATTTCATCATCTTACTATCTTATAAAATAAATTAGAATCTCTCTCATCATTAATTTTTTAAGTAATCCAAGTTTTTATTCATAGTGTACAAGTTTTAATGCATACAACAAATAACAAAATATATTAAATACACTCTTTAATGCAAATAAAATAGAAACAAAGAAACATATTGTACAACTTTTTAATACACAATTAACACTCTTAATAAAACACCCAATTATCTAAAAATACAAATGTTCATGCAATATGTATAATTAACCAATGCACAAACACACACTTATTGACTGGTCAATACATTTAATATTATTATTAAAACACCCCTTAATCTATTAAACACACTAATTAATGTTATTTTTAAAACACCCCTAAAATGAAATGTGTATGTCATTATATACATTGTACAAACTAATAAAACTCACAAAGCTTCATAAAATTTATATGCTGATACATATAGTTTAAAAACTGGATCAGACCAACGTGTTCTACCAGGAACATGAGTGATCACCGGTTCGGCTAGCAAATAAAATCCGTCCAAAAACGAACCGAAAAGAACCGGCCAAAACCTATAAAAATGAGTGAACTAGCCCTGACCAGGATCATTTTCTATTTCTTTTCTCCGGTTAATCACAGGGTACCCGCCGCCGCATCGCGCGAGTACCCTGCTAGTTAAAACTAAGCCAAAATGGTCTTATTTATAGAAGAAACCAATCCTTAACCATTAAGTATGAAACTTGGGCCAAAAGTGTCATAAAATGCCAAGGAATGAGTTATGATCAGACTTATAAGAGTTGAAACATTAATTCTTTCATGAAACATGACTTGGGGAAGACATATTTATCCATCTGGGCAGCTCCTTTATTCTTTTTTTACTTTGAAAGATCTAGCCGGGCGGCTACTCCTAAAGTCGGGCGGCTGCTCACAACTTTCAGATACACTTTTCTTAATTCTTTATTTAAGTTTCCCAATTGAATTGTGCTTGGACGTGGGTCTTTATTCTTCAACAAAACTTCATTATAACTTTATCTCGGGACTTGAAAGCTTGTATGGTTGACTCTGTTGCTCTTGAAATGCTTTCAGAGTTTGATCTTGATGCGGGATTCTTCGTACTTGTATAAAACTTTGTTTTTACTCCTCTTTTCATTATTTTTCCTTGTTTTCCTATAATTGGCTACAAATAGACTTAGAAACTTACTTTGGTACAATTAAGTAACAAAAACATATAAAAATAGCCAAATAACATATACAAAAGTACGGATAACGCTAATAAAAACATACTCAATTTGAGCGCATACTCAATTTGAGTGTTATCAGTGATAGATTAGGTATTCGGTAATTGTAGTGGTGTGTATGTGTTGGGTATGGAACATGGTTTTCTAAGTCAAAATGGAGGTGGGGGAGGAGAGGTTTAAAGGAAATGAATCAAGTCTCGGCTAATGATGTTGCCAAGGTTACTGGTGTATCATCTACTGTCGAAGAGCCTCAGTTGAGTGTTTTGGGTGATAATATGGTTAAGAAGGCGTCTGTGAATATAAATGGTTTCCAGGAAGGAAATGTAGAATAATGTTCGATGCCGATTAGATCTAGTATTGTTTTGAAAGAAGGTATTGTTACTAATTCGCCTACTTCATATGCTAAACCAGTTACAGGTGAATCGAGTAGGAAAGTTGTGAATTTCCGCACTTAACAACATCAGTGGGCAACGGGGCTGATGTGGATATACCTTTAGAGTTTATTTGAGCTATTAGTTAACGGTTTGTTAACTCAACTTATAGCTTATTTTTGAGAAAACGAGTGGCTTACCTCGTTGTTGCTAACTATGTCAAAAACACTTGGAGTAAACATGGACCTGTTAAATCAATGTTGAACTCGTCTAACATGTTATTTTTCTTCCAGTTTAGTACTGAGGATGGATTGTATGCAATGCTGGAGAATGGTCCGTGGTTTATTCGTAATAATCCATTTATTTAGAAAAAGTAGAATCCGGATGTGAACATACAAAAAGAAGATGTTGGTAGTGTTCCGGTTTGGGGTTAAATTCCATGGTGTCACTATGACGGCATTTAGTGAGGATGATTTGAGTATCATTGCTACTAAACTAGGCAATCCCTTGATGCTTGACTCTTATACATCTGATATGTATATGAAATCATGAGGTATGTCAAGCTATGCTAGAGCAATGATTGACCTACAAGCTGATGAGGAGTTGAAAGATTCTATCGTGATGGCTATGTCAAAACTTGTTAGTGAGAGGTTAATATGTGCATTGTACGTGTTGAGTATGAGTGGAAACCTCTCAGGTGTTCAACTTGCAAGGTTTTTGAATACGTTATGGATGAGTGTCTTAAGAAGATTATCTAGGATGCTGTGAAGAACTTGAATAATACTAGACAAGCTACTAAAGGTGTTCCGGTTGGTTCAAAGGTTAGTTTTAAATCAATTAAACAAATTTACAGACCTGTTTCTAATAAGAATGGTGCAAACACTAGTGGTAAAAAAAGCAAGATGAAGTGTCTAGACAAGAGGTCAGTGACTCAAACCCATTTGACGTGCTTAATTCGATTGAAAATGATGATGATTTGGGTACGAATGGGAGAATTTAAAGTCGGCTACGAAGGGGTCCTTAAATGTGGCGTATGGTAGTTTTAGTAATACTCTTATTATAGAAACATTTTTATTAAAGGTGTACTATATCAAAAACTTGTAAACTATTAGAAATTATAATCAGTACATTGAATAAAGAGTATGCAACATAGGTGACACTGAAAACCCTTGCCAGCAGAAGGAACATAATACCAATGTATTGGTTTCAACTGATCATACCGAGCCTATTGTGACTTTAGCGGATGGGTCACAGCCTGCTACTGTGGATAGTTATCCAGATAATGGTGAGGGTTCAAATAGGGATAAAAACATGGAGGAAATGATTCATATGGTACATGATACTACCTTGGAGGTCACTGGTTCTTTTAATATAGATGCTGATAAGCAGACTTTGGATGAGAACATGAACTCGCATTTACCTAATGAGAACACTATTTCTGCTTTATTTGGTGCCCCGCTCTCGTCGATTAAAGACATTGATGTTCTTACTAGGAAAATTGAGGCAGGTGATTACGAGGATGTAATGACGGGGATAACTAGTGTTGAGCGAAAAGCTGTTATGGAGGCAATTGAAGTTGTGTGGAAGAAATTATTGGCTGATTTAACGGGTACCTCTAACGTTCCTATCAATGTGGGTACTAGTCCAAGGATAGATACACCAATTGTTAAGTCGACTTCTTTTACGAACCCGGTTTCGTATGTTGGAGCAGCGGAAGCATCCTCGTTAAAACCAAGTACTTGTAAAGCGAACATTCATCATTTGGTGTCTGATAATGTTTTTGATGGGGTTCAGCTATCAATTCTGATGAATGTTGTACAAATGACTAGTAGTCGGTTTGAAAATACTCTCTATAGTTATTTTATTTGCAAACAGATTGCTTTTCTTGTTGTGGAGTACTTTGTGCATAACAATTAGGCTAATATGGGCTAACTAGTTGATGATGAATTTTAAAGGTTATTTATTCTTTAAGTTCGACTCTATCAAAGGCCTAAAGGATGTTCTTGAGAGTGGACCATGGATGATTTGTAATAGCCCGATGATTCTAAAGAAATTGACGATGAATACAAGTCCTTGCAAGGAAGAGCTAACTCGCATTCCGGTGTGGGTTAAGATTCATGATGTCCCACTACAAGTGTTTTTGGAGGATGGCATTAGTCTCATTGCATCTCAAATTGGTAAGCTGATTATGCTCGATTCATTTACTAGCTCGATGTGTACTGAGTCTTGAGGTCGAAGTAGTTTTGCTCATTGTTTGATTGAAGTTAAAGTTAATGAGGCTTTAAAAGATAGTATTACTATGGGTATCCCTTTGCCTCAAGGCATGGGTTTTACTAAGGAAACAGTCCGCGTTGAATACGAATGCAAACTACCTCGTTGTGAAGAATGTAAGATATTAGGTCATGTGAATGATCAATGCGCTAAGAATGCAACGACTATCCCTACTGTTGTTATGAATAATGATGGATTCCAAATGGTGGTTAACAAAAGAAAAAGTAGTAAAACAGGTTCTACTATTGTTAAGACTGTTTGGCAGCCTATCAAACCAACTGTTAGATTTGATCCAAAGTCAAATGAAAATTCGCAAAATGCAAATGATGGTCTTAATATTGTGCATTCGTTTTCCAAGGAAAATCCTACTAAAGCTGCTAATATACCTTCATTCTCTTACACTCGTGGTTCTGCGAAGAAGGGAGGTATTCAGTATCCTATATGCGCGTTTAATATCCACACTTCTAACCCTTATGATGCTCTGGATGATATGGAGAGTGATGAAGAAGTTGAAGTTGTTTTTGATAAACTGTTAATTTGCTAGACAATACTATAATGAGTACTAACTACACGGCTCCAGATGCTTACAAGACTTGATTTGTCTAGTTTTTCCATGTTGGCGTTTTTTATCTCTAGTTTTTCTTATGTAGTAGGTTGCTAGAGTTGTGAGTGTTTATGGCATGTCATAAGCACAATTGTTCGGTGTCTATCAAAACTTTTGCTTGAGGTTAATGTGGTACTTCAGCCACATTCCACCTGAACTTAAACTTTTTCGGTTTTAATAATATTTACCGGGGTAACCCTTTACCCAAAAAAATAAAGAGTTAACTACATTTTTGGTCCTTGTGGTTTGGTGGGTATTTCACTTTTGGTCTAAATTTTAAAAAAGTTTTGGTTTTAGTCTAAAAGTGATACTTTTGTTTCACTTTTAGTTCAAAAGTATATTTTTTTGGTCCTTGTGGTTTGATGGGTATTTCACTTTTGGTCCAGATTTTTAATATGTTTGGACCGAAAGTGGAACAAAAGTATCACTTTTAAACTAAAACAAAAAATTGTTTGAAAATTTAGACCAAAAATGAAATACCCACCAAACTACTAGGACCAAAATTGTAGTCAAGTCTGGAATAAATTTTATCTTTTAAACATGTTGACAAAGCTAGTAACTAGTATTACTTTAATTGTAACCCGCCAAAAATATCTATAGGAGGGTTTGCACTTGTATGAGCTCAACTTTGCACAAACTATGTTTATAGGAGAGTTTATGGTAAATCACCTTCGTATTGCAATACCGAAAACAATCCTTTCTCAGTCACCTTGTGAGATTTTATCGAAGTTCCTTCGTCTGTGATTGACAATATATGGCCTCATCCGTGCTATAAGATCCCAGTATCATCTTACCATTTACACAATTTTTCACACTAAGTTGAGAGACGATCTACTACTTGAACAAAAGCTAATAGATAAACTGGATTAATTCAGACCAACCCTTTAATTATTAATTGGTCGTTAAAGTTGATGTGGCATGACCAGTGACAACAAATAAGGGTGTCATGAGGCCATATGACATGACACCCTTGCTCTAAGATTATAAAAATGTATGATAATATGGCTAGTTGGTGTTGGTGATGATCGATCGATCGATTTGCTCTAAAAGATTGGCTTTAATTTGCATGCTCATTTGAAAATTGAGTTGTTAAAATGTTGCAACTACATATCATGTGATGCTAGGGATTTAGAACTTTTAATATGTAGAAGTGTAGCATATTCAATCTTTACAAAGAGCAAAACTTGGACAAAAAACATGATACTATACATTCAATATTTTTTCTACTTTTCTTACAACGATACAACAACTATATGTATTACAAAGATTAAGACGGATTGCTATAATTGCTGAGGAATCAAAACTTAAAAGACATAAGACATGTCTCTATGAAACGACGTACACATGCGTAGGAAAGATCTTCATCACCAATCACCATTCAACTATAGACGAGTTGTATCAAACTATAACAATCCGAGCAAAATCAGTAGTCACAATGTTTCCAGGACCAATAGGATTCCGTCCATTTCAATGAATAACTTTTGCTAAATGGAGCCTGCAGATCAAATGGCACAAACATGATACATATCATTAGCATAAGGTACGTAAGATGTTCAAAATAATAGATGAAGCCATGAACAACCCCGTGGACTAGTTATCCAAAAAGTCACAAACCATGATTACCCAAAATCATAGCTAAGTGATAGCTCACCGTTGCTAAAACTCGGGCACTTAATTATCACACATATGATATACTAGTTGGTTACCCACGTATAGCGGCTGCAATAAAAAATTTACTAACTCATCTTTTTACGTAATTTCCTACCCGCTTAGTAATTTCGTTTCACAAATGTATGTGTTCGTTGGGGTTTCCCGTAACTTTCCCGCAACACCATATTAACATCATCATTCTCGCATGTAAAAAAACAACACTCTCCGAAAGTATATAGTTTTAACGTATCAAGTTTATATTTAATTAAGGGGTTAATGGCATATAATAGCAACGTACTTTCTCATTTGAGCCATTATAAGATATGAACTCAAAAAAGTATCACAATACCCATCAAACTTTATATTTTTGTACCGATGTCAGCAACTTGACCATTTTTACTTACAAAATTCACGTCATGTGACACATGTACATGTCATGTCCCTTTTTTAGAGCGTTAGGTTCAATGTCAGCCCCTAATACACACCGTTAGGTTGTCTTCCCCAATTGAAACACATATAACCCTAACACTAACACATACAACCTAACGGTGTGTATTAGGGGCTGACATGGAACCTAACGCTCTAAAAAAAGGGACATGACATGTACATGTGTCACATGACGTGAATTTTGTAAGTAAAAATGGTCAAGTTGCTGATATCGGCACAAAACATATAAAGTTGGATGGGTATTGTGATACTTTTTTGAGTTCATATCTGATAATGGCTCAAATAGGAAAGTACGTTGCTATTATATGCCATTAACCCTTAATTAAGATTAAAGTTATAAAAAAATATAAATCAACATAAAATAAACTCATTAAAATGTAAAAAAAAATTATAAAAATATATCAAAATGGATGTTGAATTAAAAAGCATAAAATTTTAAAAAATATAGTGAAATTAGATCAAAATAAAATTAAATAGATAAAAATATATTTCAATTTGAAAATAAATGTGATTTTTTAATCAAAAGGTGACACATGTCACTTTATGATGTGATTCCCAAAAATAAGATTGATGGTCAAGATTGCACCTCCTTATCTTAATTTTTAATGGGTCTCACATTATAAATGCTTTATACCGTAGTATAGATGAAACTGCTGTATATAATATAAAAGCAATTACCTTATTGAATCCCATGATTTTATGTTCATCACCACCAAGTATTATCTCTAGATGTCCATATATGATCATAACCTATAATATCCATAAATCCACTAATTAGAAAAGGATTTCTTGTTGCTAGCTAAGATTATACTGAGTCAAGTTTCAACATATTTACTTACCAGATTAACGGCGAGGCCAAGTTCATCGTCATTATCAGAATTCAAATGATCAAAGGTAGCTTTAGTAAGCTTGTAAGACAAAGCTGTCCCTGATACTGCTCCTATAATTGCATTATGCATGAACCTTGTCTTATGACTCCATCCTATCACTACTCCAGCTATTGCTCCAAGTGTTGCCCCAACTGCACCCAACATGCATATAATTAACAGTTTGAAACCAAAGCCCCTCAATGATATGTGTGAGTGACCATCAACCTAAGTTCAAGTCTTGTCAGACACATATGTGAGATAAGTGGTGATTATTTGTTAAAAAAACAGCTAGAAAGGAAAAAAAAGAAGATAACTTGGTGCATGTATATTATGAAAAACTTCATGGTACTGACCAACTCCAAACTCGAGCATGAAGAATGCAAAGAGTAATCGAAAGACGGCCGCAGAAACAACGGAGCAGCAAACTTGCCTCATCTTCCTTGCTATATTGGTATCACTAATTCGCAAGAAAGACGATGAAGGTGTGATCAAGTACGTCTAGTTTAGGTGCAAGCACTTGACTCTCAGTCTCTCACTCTTGGTGCTTGGCTCTACGTTTACCAGAGTTAACAAGTCCTTATATATAAGCCTTCAAAATCTTTTTTTTGTCAATTTTTTATAGAATTTGAAAATCTTTTCTTGTCTTTTTTTTTTCTTCCTTTGAGTTGTGTGAATGCATGGCGTTTAACGTGTGTGAACGTATGAAATGGTAGATACAACAAGCTCGATCAGTATAATTATTTCTAAGTCAATGTGTTTATATCGATGACTCAACATAATCTTATAGTTTATATATGGTTATTGTACAGCTGTCACGATGGGGATAATTACTATATTTAATTTGTTTTCCATTTACATATACATGCATGCAAGTCTACCTAACTACGTAGTAGACAATATATTGCCCAAATGTTTGTAGATGTTTCTCAACATTCAATTATTTCACATTATATTCATTAATTTACTTTTTTGTGTTAATGTGTTAGGGGGTGTTTGAGATTGCTTATTAAAAATAAATTATGTCTTTTGAAAACAAATAATCAGATAATCAGTTGTTACAAAACATAGTTTTGAAATGTAGTGTTTGGATTTGATTTTTTGTTGTTTGATATCGCAATAATTGGATAATCAATTTCTCAAGTGTTTGGCAAATAGTATTATATCTATCAAGTGAATTGGTAAAATGACTTAAATAGAGTGCTACTATAATAAATTTGTGAAAAGTCAAAAAGAACAATACTCATTTACAAGGGCAAAACAGTAATTTGAAAGGAAAAGGAAAATGACGTTCTACAAAAGCAAGTCATCACCTCATGCGCCAAAACTGCGTTTGCAATACATCATAATGCAAATAATTGATTTTTAATTTCTGTTTCCCAAACACCAAAAGGTGCTTATTTACGTTTTCCAATCGAATTAATCAAATAATCCACCTCCAACCCCATACCCAAACACCCTCTTAATAAAAAGGAGCATAATTATCTAATTGTATGCAGTCTAAACCATATTTATATTCACACACACAAATGAACAACACATACTATACATGAAGACTGAAGAGTTATATTTTGTTAACTTGAATTTTGAATTACAATAGAAAATTAAGACAAACTTTAGTCTAGAAGACTAGAACCAAAAAGTTATTGAAAATACGTGTCCTTGAATTGGTCATGTTATTAAAAGTGAAATCTATTCATATGACGTCACTATTCACATGTCATCATTCATGGTCTATTAATGCTCATAAAACCAACCACCAAAGATAACACTGCTAAGATGATAACACCAAATAACTGTTCCTTTTTTTTACGTGGCAATGCAAGTCGAGGATTCATTAAAATATACTATAACCTTGATTACCATGATTACCGATCTATATGATCGACTAATCTACGAAGTTCGAATTCATTGTCATACAAACTCAAACCAGATAAATCATACTTATAAATAATACTAGTGTTTCTTTCTAACTAATTGCATTTATGTAAGGGTGATGATTTGCACACTTCATAAATTGATTGATACACTCAAAAATATGTGTGTCATGACTATTATACCCTTAATATGTGCACACTCCAATAAATGATATAGAGGTATAAATGTCAAGACACACACAATTTGAGTGTGCAAATCAATAAATGAAGTATGCAAATCACCTTTGTATAAAGAGAACGGAGCACTAGAAAATTAAGACAAACTTTAACCAAAAAGTTATTGATGATTGGTCATGTTATGAAAAGTGAAAACTATTAATATGACATCACAATCCATATGTCATCATTAATGGCCTAATGACCAGATATCCTTTTTTAATGATTCCTCGACTTGCATATATTGCCACGTAAAGAAAAGGAGCAGTTATAACTTGTGTTATCGTCTTATCAACAAATGATAATCCTTTGTCATTAATGGAAATTCATCGTTGTTATACAGTAGGTTAGAGTTATAAGTGGACATTTCACGATTCAATAGGTAATTGCCTTCCCAAAAATATATAACCTTGACACTGCTATTTTTAGAAATTGGGGTTTTATATATCACAAGTTTACACCCAGATATGATGTACATGTTTCATATGATGCTAGGGACTTAGAGTGTGCGAGCCTCCCTCCTCTGGTGATATTGGTGACTAAAAAACCCTAATCGATTTTTCAATATAAGTCGATTACACATCCATTAATTGCTTAACTTGTGATCTTTAACTGTTGATGGCTATCTTGATTCCTTATTTGCCTTGCCAAGAACGTTTCTACTCAAATCCCTACTCGTTTTTTGGTTAGGATTTGTTTAGGTCGTTTTTACATACAACTAAGGTTTTCTAATTAACCGGTGATCCTCTTATTCACTGATTATTGGAGTATATCATCAATAATAACATCATAATTTCTGCTACGGTTTGAATCATGTGAAGGTAAGGTTGTGTTCGTTTTCCAAAACCCTAATCTTTAGGGTTTTATGCGTTAATTGAAGTTCTGACGCTGACGCTGCTAGTGCTTCTTGATTTGATTGTTTGTGCATATTTGGAATATGAAAAGCGGTTTCTTAGTTTTGGGAGGGAGAGGGGAGCAGAATAAGCAAAATAACAATCGTGTATGTGATCAAAGTAAGGAAAGAGAACACTGGGAAGTTAGATTTGCATACTAGCTTTCCAAAGTTGAGTGATGGAGCGATGGGTGAAATAATTGCATGCAAGTCACCTTCTTTAAGTATTGTAATGCCGAAAACAATCCTTTTTCAGACACCTTGTGAGAGTCTTTCGAAGTTCCTTCATCTGTGATTGACAATATTTGACTTCATTATTCATACTATAAGATTCCGGTATCATCTTACCATTTACTCAACTTTCCACATTGAGTTGAGAGACAATTTGCAGCTACTTGAACAAAAGCTAACGGATAAACCTGATTAATCAAGAAACATAGCATATTCAATCTTTGAAAATAGCAAAACTTAGACAAAAAAACATGATACTACACATTCAATATTTTTTCTAGGGATTAAGCCGTAAAATAGCACCGAACTTTTTTAAATTTATCGATTTGGTATGTGTACTCTTTAAAAGTTGTACAATAGCAACGAACTTTCAATAAGTGTGTCGATATGCACATTTTTATCACTTGTCCTACATGAAAGAAAGGCTGACACGTGGCACTATTTATGTGATAACCGGTAATTTGTCTAGGGTAAAGTATTATAAAGTATTATAATTTCATATTTTGAAGTCCTTCGTTCTTGTCAGTTTTCCTGATGAAATCTGAAAGGTTGACTTCAGTTGACTATTTTTGCGTAAATCGGTTACGATTTAACCGGGAGTTTGATGGAGTTTTGATTCTCGGGAGAGAATCACTTTTGATTCGTCTTTCCATTTCGGAGTATTTGGTTTGTATTTTAAGTAATTCCGGGAAGCTTTCCTGTGATTTTCTAAAAATCGTCACGCAACGCGTACCGGCACGACAGTTGTTTGAAAATAAGTTTAAGTAATTCGGAAGTGTGTAATGAGCTTATTTATTTAAATAAATTCATGATTTTGGAAAACGTTGGTTTAAAACGTAAATCGTTGGTGTGTGATTTGGAAGTTTTCAGAAAAACGGTCATTTTCGTGAAATTCAGTAAAAGACTGTTATGGTCGTTAAAGTGTACATCTTGAGCAAGTTGGTTTTGACAAAACATATTTTGGGGATTTAAAATGTTTTCATAATTGTGAGGATGGTTCGGTTGAGTTTTTAACAAAAATTCATGTTTTCGGTCCTGACCCGGCCAACAGCGTCTAAATAGAATTTTTGTAGTAAATTAAGGTGATATGTGTCATATGAATAACCTAGATTTATGGAAAAGTGATTTTAAACGCAATAAAAATATTAACTAAACTTGGGTAAGATTTTAAATCATCAAACTTAAAGCTTTTAAGTGATCCCGACACAAAAAGAAGAACCCGAGACCCTCCTAGGATCCATTTTCGGTCGAGATGAGCCATGAGGGACAAGATGGCTATTTTCTAGCTAGGTTGTCTCAACTAGTACTCTTATATTCCTCCACCACCTCAAACATTTTGATTCATTCACTCATTTTGAAATCAAACAAAAAAAACATGCATCTCTCTTCTCTCTTACTCTCTCTTTATTCGGACGAGCACCAAGGGAAAACAAGAAACATTATTTTTGAAGATTACCAAGAACACGGGGTTAAAAGATCGATATTGAGTTGATATTAGATAGACGCGGGTTATAGAAAAGGTTTTTGGGTCTTTCTCTTGTGTCAAAATCGAACCAAACTCGCCAAAAATTTGTAAGTTTTCTAAATTTAATTTAAGTCATACTTCTATGCTTATTTTGGTGTCCTAATACTAGTTGTACAAGTTGATCGTCATAAAAATCGATTCTTGGAAACGAAAAGTGTATAAAATGGCTGTTTGTTTGCATCAACTCGAACAAAAAAAAAGAACAAGGGTCGAAAGTTTGAATATTGTGGTTGTGGTGGTATTTTTATAATTTTTGTCAAAATACTTTTGAGCTTATTTTAAAAAATGCTTAAAAATAAGCTAACTTTGGGCTTATTTGTTTAACTTTTGGGCTTATTTGATTCGGTTTGGGCTCGGCCCAACCATATTGATGGTTTTAGGTTTGGTTGCATGCGGCCCAATAAGAAAAGAGGGCTTGGCCCATTTATTTTGGCTTATTTTGGTTTAGAGCTTATTGGTTTTGGCTTATATATTTTGGACTTATAGCTTATTGTTTTCGGCTTATATATTTTGAGCTTATAGCTTATTGGTTTCGGCTTATATATTTTGAGCTTATAGCCTATGTTGATTTCGGTTTATATTTTGGGCTTGTGGCTTAATTGGTTTCGGTCCGTTTGAGTCGTCATATGGACTAATATATATTTTTATGGTTTTGGACTTAAGTTTAGGCTTCGGCCCAATAAAGTATAACTATTAGTATTTTTATTATAAAATTAACGAGATAACTTTAAAACTATAATGGACCTTAAGGCCCAATAAGTGAAAGCTAGTGGTTTAGTACGATTAAAGTAGACTTTTAAAAATGAAACATGTGTCGTGTCAATATAGAAAGTTGATGGAAGGAATTGCGTTTTGTTAAAGTATTTTTGAGATATAAAATTTGGTGTTTGGTCGAAGGATTTGGTGAGAATTGGGAAAAGTATTTGGACTTGAGAATTTGGGAAAAAAGTGTTAGAATTGAGATTTTTAAATCTTGAGAATTGTTGTACAAACGAACGGGTCATGCCGAAATTTTTTAAAAATCCCACACTTAGAAAAATATTGTGAAAACTTATTTTGTGTCGATTCGGTTAAAGTACGAAACGTGACTTTTGATAAACTTTAAGTGTCGAGATTTAACGATCAAGCGTGGTGATGTTAAAATGACACACTAGTACAAATCTTGGATTTCGTCACACATGCTCTTTTTTTAACGGCCACACACTCAGATATTTATGTGACTAAATGTACCAGGATAAAATAAACAGCCACACTTGAACTCATTTTGTGTGATCATTTCGGAATTTCATTGTCACACGTTTGAATATTTATGTGACTAGAGGTAACTGATAATTTTTTGTTGATCATTTAGTCATTTATAATTTGGGACGTGTGACAGATACAAATAAGTTTGAAACATTAGTCACACTATATATATACATATGTGACAAATATATGTCACACAATTGAATAGTGTGACCAAAATCCATATATGGTCACATGAAGTAATTGTGTATGTGGCTAAATCATATAGTCAAGTTTGTCACACATTATATAAAGTGACTGCTATTTTTTACTGAATATTTAGCCACATGGCCCACATATGAATTTGAAATGTGTGACAACTGAAAGGTAAGTTTGAAGCATTAGTAACGATATACATTTAAAAGTGACAAATATATGTCACACACTTGAACAGTGTGACCAAATGTCATATATGGTCACACTAAACCATAGACATACATGATTAAGTGTAACCAAAATTCGATACATATGGTCACGTAAGTAAATATGTGTGTCTAAAGTTTAGTGTGTGTTTGCTTGCCAAAACCTAATGTGTATAGTCACATTTAATTGTAGCATGATCATGTGACTATAGGCTTTACAATAGTCACACCATATCAAAAATGTGTATCCAAGTTATGTTTATGGCCACGTTATAAAATATTTTTCATACCAAAAACATTTTGGCTCTTCCTTCTCCCTCTCATTGTTCCCGCTAACAATTTTCCCCAAAATCTCAAACCCCAAAAATTTCCCTCTTAGATCTCAAAACCCACTCATCTCTCTTTATCGAATCAACTATCTCAAAACCCAAAATCTCCATTCAACCCCCATATCTCCAAAAGCCACAACTTCCCACCATCTGGTCCTGCCTCATCTCGAACGAACAACACCACATCCTATTTCCATCTTTCATCAGCCACCATTTTGGATCTAAGGTTTTCATTTTCTTCTTGTACGCTATATTTTGTTTGTTCTCTATTAATGTAATTGATTTCTATAATTAAAAGTTGCTACCTTTTTCATGAATTGCTTTGATGCATATGGTTGCTCGGCATACGTGTGGATACTAATTTTCCGTGAGAATCAGAGACGCAGAAATTGGTAAGTCGCCTTTTAAAAACAAATGGAATGTCTTTTATTTGTTTGTTGGTTTATGCGGGCTGTGATATACGTAGTGTTTGCTGTTTAGTGGAATAGGTGGACTTAGGAGTTTGAAGGGATCAAGATAACCAAACATATATGCTAAACGATAGCTAATGGGAATAAGCCCTGACCTCATGTTCATAAGCTGGAAATTGGTCGATGGAATGCTTGAATAATTAATATCATTTCTCTTATCTAGATCTTACAGGTTATGATGCCCACCAATTGCTCGATGGAATGCTTGAATGAAATTGGTCTTTTATGTAAGTTTGGGTTAAATGTTAGATGTTACTATAGTTTTCAAAAATCGTCTTGTATAACAGATATTTGTATATGGTATTTATATAGTGTTGTTGTTTGTAAAGAGCTTTTAAGAGCGTTTAGCTTTTTTACTATAGTTTTTGTCCTAACATACCTATATTGTTATAATGACGTAAAAGGCTAAATAGCTTTTTAAAAGCCGTATTGCAATACAAGATTATCTTATAATATGCTCTAACACTCCAATATATCTCGTCGCATGACACAATTATGCTTTATCTAAATGTTCATTGTGTAAAAAATATATAACAGGTTGTAGACTGTCATTTATGATTTGATTTTTGAAATCCTTATTCGAATATTATTTTCCTTCCTTGTTTATGGGATAAGGCTCTGTTGGGATTCTCGTATCAGATTAGGTGAACATTCTGGACCAGAGAGTTGTTAGCGTTAGTGAAAATGTTGTGCCCACAGAACATATATCTGAATTTTGTCGCAGTGCAAACCACCTATAATTAACACATTTTGTTTCGTTGGGTTTTAATTGTTAAGATATTAACTAGTACTTGCAAACAATTTACTTGACGACAAGTTTAGTTTTGTGACACTTGTTCTATGTCCAAAACCTTCTTGGGTTCAGGCAAAGAATCAAGATTTATGGTTAATCTAGGAAACTGACTTAAGACTGCCTTTTACAAGTTTATTTCAGTTCATTGTTTATATAAAGAAAATAACATATAGCTTGGGATTTGTGTAGTAAACAGCCAATGTGGAATATCATGACGGTGTGGATTTAATATTTATTATCATTGTTTACTAATATAGCCAAATAAAAATGTTTTACAATATCCAAATCATTTAACAAGAAAAAAAGTGACATCGATGATGAAATCCTGATTAATCTTTAGACGAATATCTATATAAGTAATATCTGTCAGTTTCTGAGGTAACAGCTAGAAAGCATAGATCCTAGCATATGCATTTCATGGAAGTATGTATCCATAACTATATATAGGCTGATGTAGAACTCTTCTACATCAGGAGCCTATGGTGATTGCTCATGTTATATTAATTATTGTCTCAATCAGTTTGTCATCTTCTGCCTTGGAGATGTTGGTTCCTGGTCATGCAGTTGGTAATGTGATGGGTAGAGGTCTAACAAATGTGGATAACATCCATAAGGTGAATATCTTACATTTCTTTATGGTGTATGCTTTTGTTTTATAAGACGTAAAGTTAAGTATTTTATCTAAAGTTCTCATTTGGGTTTTGTTTCATTAACAGATATCAGAAGCTTCTGTAGAGATATCTGATAACAAATCATCCTGTAGTGATCGTGTAGCTGTTATTTCAGGGAAACCTGAACAAAAGCGTTTAGTTGAAAGCTTGATTCAGACTTTCATAATGGCCACCTAATGAAGGTGAATGGTTTACACTCGTGAATGGTTTCAATTATTATCTGAGTTTTATATGATTCATATGTATAATCTAATGGAATTCATAACTTTTATACAATATGATCAAGATTATTTTCCTGATAAGAGGAAAAGAGGCAAAGATTATAAAGAAGGAATGGTAAAATGGCTATCCATTTTAATTAGTATAATGCAATAGTAATCTAGCTTTTTATATAAAAGTATTTTGGAAGTTTTATGTATTGGAAATACTAAAATTAGCTAACAGGGGAATGTGGTAAGGAAGTTTACACAGTTACTATTTATAATTTTAAGAAAATGAACTAAAAGTTGGCTGCTGATCAAGCCAGAGCACCAAAGGGCCTTTGGCCTTGCGGTACCCATGTGGAAGTTATGTGCCCGGTTGCCGGTTCAAGTCTTGCGATGTGGTTATGTAGAATTCTCTATGATATAGGGGTGCGTGTGTGTGCGAGATTGGCTTTCAAAAAAGAACCAACCCAGAACGATCCACCCCGTTTCAACCTATACTGATAATGAATCGTTTTGACCCATTATTCAGTCTGCTGCATGATTTTTATCTTTCTGTTGTAAAGATTAACTACATTTAAGCAAATAAGAGCTCAACCTTGATCCCAATTAGTACAAATTCTAACCTATTAAACTTGTACCTACATCTTTCCATGCACAATAAACTTAAATATTTTCACGTTTTCTTTTTTAGGTACCAACTCCTGGCATGTGTTTTTGAACAAAGGCTTCTAGAACCCTTGTTACACCAACACAAGCTGGCGCTGAGTGCAACCTGCTTTCTTGTTAGGACATGAAACACATACTTGGGGTCATTATTGTAAGTGTCCTTGACTTTTTCTTTTGAAAGTTTCATTTTCTGCTTTTATAAAGTTAAGAGGTACTGAGGTGGTATGCATATAAAACACATTGGGTGACTTTCTACTCATTTGATCCATTTTTGTTAGCTATACTTGACCTATTTGTGTTAAGCACACTCTAAGTTTTACTGTTTTTGTGATTGTGTGATTGGTGCAGACATTGAAGGGACTCAAGCGAAAGGATGTTCAGCTACTTAGGAAATTCAGAATTCAGTTTAAGGGGGGCTTCGAAAATGTAGAAGTTGGCGGGGATCCAAAGTAAGTAGGGGCTTGTTGTGAAGAAAGATTATCATTATTATGGGTTACCTTTTATTATCACAGCCAGTGTATCATGTGTGTGCATTTAACTTAACTGACCCGTATCAGGCTATTAGTTAGAATGGGTCAGTTTAGGTGGGTTTGGTTTAAAATGGGTCACTGGATCATTTTTGTAGTACGGGTCAGTTTAGGTTGCTTTCAGTTTGAATGGGTCACTTTTTGTTATAGATCAGTTTAGCTTGCTGTAAGTTTAAATGGGTCAAATTGTCATTTAATTGTCGCCAGGTATGACTCATATTGGATAAAAGATGCAAGATAAGTAATTGCAAATTTTGAGCAAAACATGACTAGATAATAGCCTAGGCTAATAATCTAGCAAGCGACATTTATTAAGGGACTATTAGACATTTTCTTGTCAAAACAGAATATGCATTTAGAACAATCTGTCAAGCTATTTTGCAATAGGTTCTTTTCATAATGCTATTGTACAATTGGCATGTACAATTCTCATTCTATGAGAAGGATGCAACTACCATGAGCGCATTTTGAATCATCTAAGTTAAAATACTTCGACTATTAGTTTGAATGGATTTATAATTTGAATGGGTTTATGATTATTTGTCCTTATAACTTATTTGGTTTATAATTTGAATTACCTCATATCGGCTATTAGTTTGAATGGGTCAACTAAGGCTGCAACTAACATATTGTTCTGGCATTTACTAAACTGACCCATATCGGCTATTAGTTCGAATATATCAATTTAGGTTGGGTTTATAAATTGTGTGTTGTTACGATTTAATGTTTTTTAAAGTGACCCATACTACAAAATTACACGGGTCAGTTTAGTATAATTGTGTGAAGTTACATAATTGACCCGTACTAAAAGTACATTTAATATAGACTTCTAAAGCGGTTTTTTTTAAACTGGGCCATATCAGTTTGCCTATGTAAATGTGCGTGCATTTAAGAACAATTAGTATGGGGATCTGTAAGATATTTTATATATTATATATTTATATATATATATATATATATAGAGTATATATATATTATCTATATGATACTTTCATATATATGATAGTTCTATACCTTTTGTTTGGCTTATTAGTTTGTTAACAGTTTGTTGATGACTCAATGTATTTATGTGTTAATTTCATTTGCTGAGATGACTATGTTGGGAAACTTTTCCTGGTGGCTTTCAGTAGGAGTTGTCACCCGACTATCTAAAGTTTTTCAACACTTGCTGGAAGTGAAATATACGTGTAACAAATGCACATCACTTTTGGGTTCTTTTCTTCAAAAGTTGTCTACTGCAGAGGTTGTCGGTCGTTCCTGCTCTCATTGTCAATCAGAAGGGCCATTCACAGTCATTAGGGAGAAGGTGACTTTTATTTTTATCCGGGTTCTCTTAAGTTACATTGTAAAGTAAATCAATGTATATATGCTTACACATTCAGCTCTCCGTGTGACAGACTGTATACAGCAGGTATCAGAAGCTTACCCTTCAAAGCCGTCATTACCTAGTTTCTTAAGTTACATTGTAAATCATAAGGGCCATTCACAGTCATTCCCTTTGGGCCATTCAGAAGGGCCATTCACAGTCATTAGGGAGAAGGTGACTTTTATTTTTATTCGGGTTCTCTTAAGTTTACGTTGTAAAAGTAAATCAATGATATATGACTCATCACATTCGCTTTGATTGTGGACAGGACTGTATACTAGCCAGGTATCAGAGCTTACCTTTCAAAGCCGGTCATTACTAGTTTCCCCTGCTACTGCTCTTAATATCCATAGAAGAGTATATTTCGACGAGTGATTGGTTGTGCTCGTTAGGCCAAGAAATTATAATTCCTTCTTATGCCTATTTTTTTTTTACTACTGTCTTATCAGTATATATCTTCTTTTCCCTTTGCCATATATACATGAGATCATAGGTTTCTACACAAAATAACTATGATTTCCTCGTTGGCTGACTGAACATGAGTTTCCGCCTACACCAAAGTGTTTGGAAGCCAAACTATGTTGCAACTATAGCAAGAGCGGTCTTTTCCCCCAATTTGCCTTAACGATTCTGTCAAGGAAAACAAGTTCGCAATGTCTAAAGACCCGCTGATTAACACGATTAGCTGTTCATCAGATATATGATTTCTTCTAACATTGGAGAAGTAGTTTGTATCTTCGTTGCAGCTATACTTGGAATACCTGACACTCTTGTCCCTGTAAGCTGCTTCTCATCTCTGTACTTGTATGATATTACATTAATGTTGCCAATATGATATTAATACTGCTCATGGTTAATACTACTCAACATTAATGCTGCCTATATGATATTAGTGCTACCTGTTGGTAGTTATTAATGTTGCTTATATATTAGTGTTGCTGGTTCTTTGTTAATACTGCTATTAGGATTAAGAGAAATTATTTATGCTAATATATATGTTAATACTGTTCGAGTATGTTAGTGCTGTTAAAGAAGTTTGTGCTATTGCAGTACCTTCGATTGTTATTTTTAAGGTATGCGTGTTTGTGTAGTACATTGTGTTGTGGGTGTAGGCATGGTGATGGTGATCGTTGATAGTGCTGTAGGATGACGAGCTCCGCTGACAGAAGAGAGACATGTAGCAGCTTGGCATCTTTTTTAAGAAACAAGCAAATATCTATTCCTTTATGCAACTACTTAGAATTGTTCATAGATTGTGTTTAGCTGAGAATTTGATTATCTACGATATTACAATTGTATATTTGGTTCTGTTATATACATTCGAGTTTTATTTAATTTGAAATTGCTTTTTGTTTTTTAACTTGTGTCTGTTATATATATATATTATATATTTATATATATATTATATTATATATATATATATATATATATTTAATATATTTATATATATATATATATATTTTATGTAATGACACAAAATTATTGATTTGTTATCTGTGACTAAATAGATGCAACTCACATAATATGGTCAACGCTTTATCAATCATTATTGGTCCACTCTTTGTTTATTGGATGTGTGACTAAATACTACAAAATGTCACACAAACTAAAAATTCATGTGACCATTGGATGAAGAATAGTCACACAAAATACATATTCATTTGACTTTAAACACTATATGGTTACACTTATTAACACTTTTGGCCACTTTATGCTTAATTGTATTGACTAAACACCCAAAAGAAACATGCTTTGTGTGACTAAATATTACAAATGACCACACAAACATAAAATTCATGTGGCTATTAAATGAACATTAGTCACACAAAATACACATTTCTCCAATTTAAACACCATATGGTCACACTTATTAACACTTTTGGTCACTTTATGCTTACTTGTATGTGACTAAATACCTAAAAACATGCTTTGTGTGGCTAAATTTTACAAAAGGTCACACAAACATCAAATTCATGTGGCTATTTGATGATCAATAGTCACACAAAATACACATTTCTTCAATTTAAACACCATATGATCACACTTATTAACACTTTTGATCACTTTATACCTAGTTGTATGTGACTAAATACCCAAAAAAACATGCTTTGTGTGGCTAAATATTACCAAAGGTCACACAAACATAAAATTCATGTGGCCATTGGATGAACAATAGTCACACAAAATACACATTTCTTCACTTTAAACACCATATGGTCACACATATTAACACTTTTGGCCACTCTATGTTTATTTGTATGTGACTAAATATACAAAAAAAAACATGCTTTGTTGGTTGTACATTGTTTACGGTCACTAAATTGTACCTATTTAGTCACACAAAAAAACGTGGATACGGACACTAAAGCTTTCTTATGTGTGACTAACTCGAATGCATGACCATAGGTGACATACGGTCGCGCGACCTTTTGTCACACACGAAACTTTACGCGTGTGTGACTATATGTATATAGTCACACATTTTTGGTGTGACCAATACCACTTTTTGTACTAGTGTTTCCTGAGATTTCAAGGCGTGCTTGAGACAGGTATCACAATCTGAAAGATGATGATATAATGAAAAATATCTTTAATTCAGGAAGATACAAAGAAAAAGTTAGAATGAAGATTCCAGCTCGGATGATCTCAGAAGAAATGAAGCACACGGAGCATGATCGGATGTATGCGGAGGTGTTTGGGATAGAAGTTCCTCTGACTCAGTCACAACCGACTAAGTCTACCCAAGGAACGCATAGGATACCTAGCGCCCCTAGGTCACCTAACCCTAACATGGATGCAGGAGTGTCAAGTGCTCTAAAACGATCAACTTTGATTCGTTTTCGTATTCCTCAAAGAAGATCTACACGTCTTACTCCACCAGCTCTAGTGCCAACTGTTGATAAAGCAGATGAGATGATTTTACAAGACACCTTACAAGTAATTCTTGCTAAGCACAAAAGTCAAGAAGAGCAAGAAGCTAGAGAAAATGTGGAACTGGTTAACAAGCACTTGCCATCCGTGGAAATTGAAAAGATGGTGGAAGGACCAGAGAATGTTATTGGTGATAGTTCAATCCCTAGGAATGATGATCAAAATATTCCCGCCACTAGGTTAGAGCCCAGGACTGATAAGGAAAGTCCGGAGGTGGAGATTACTAATGATAAAGAGGTGGAAATTACTAATGTTGTAATACCTATGAATGTTAATAAAGAAAAGGAAGAAATAACTGATGAGGTGTATGAATTAAAGCGAAAGGAGAAAGGGAAGATTGTAGAGGAGTCTAGGAGTACACCATTTCCCACACCAATTGGATCTCCTAGGATTAATACTGATCTCGTATCTTCAGATACTAAGAAACTCCAGGAATTGACGGTAACTGATACTACACTTACACCATCATCAAGTTCACTCAACACCAAGTTATCTACCATAAACCAACTTCTATCATTATTTAAAGCCAAACCTGCTCGTTTCAAACGCTACAAGAGTTTCTTTCAGGAGTTACAGTGACGTTATGGATATTTGTTTGAACATCTGAGGGCAAAGTTCTTGTCAAGGAAGTCATTTGATACTCTTGATGATCATCTCCGGGAAGTAATGGTTGAATCACTACCTACTATGGTAAATAAGCATATCAAGAAGCAAGTCGAAAAGCAAGTTCCTGAGCAGGTTAAAGTTCAAGTTATAGTGTATGTTGCAAAAGGGCTGCTTTTTGAAAGGCAACATAATAAAGAAGAGACAGATAAGATGATTGCTAAAGCTATGTTACAAGAGCGTGGGAAATTACAGGCTATTAGCTAAAGCTATGTTACAATGAAGCGTGGGAAATTACAGGCTGAAATTTCCATCACATAATTCAAAACCAATTGATAACTAAAATTGCCGTTTACTCTTTGATGAGCGTCCAGTAAGAAGATTAGAATGCTGGACATATTCCTTCATCGGACAGGTTTAAATCCAGTCTCAAAACCACAAACAACCATCTAGTTCCCAAACAACACTAATACAACTGTGATCAATCCATATGAAAGTTGATCCTGCAGTTGCAGCAAACAATGACATAACAATAATGGCCTGGCAACTATTAGATAAAATTTAAGACACGTTCAGGTACCTCAGACTACTTTAGAAGAACTCTGCCAAGTTCAAGTGCTAAGGATATCAGGACGATCCGCATGAGTGTTGCCCTCTTGAAGGTGAGGGATAATAATGCAAAGCGTCATGGAGACAGCTGAGTTAATGAAGCAAATGTGATTGGAGAGCTCTGATATCCATTCTTTCAATGTAAATCTAAAACTCCTTCAGATACCATCTCGCGAGCTTAGTCTCATATTTAGGCGTCTTCATTCTCACTTCCAAGCACTCAGCAACAAAACTCTATTTACTTCTCACTCTAGTACGCATACTCTTCATCTTTACTGCCATCCACTTAGCTTCCTTCGTACATTCATCCTCATTCACGGCCATTCGGCATTGGGTGAACATAAAGCAACCCGACCACACATCTACACTACGAACAACAACTCATCGGTATTATTGATCCTTCAAGTGACTTCTACACGAGACCTGGACATACCACATAGCGCTCATCACATCTTTAATAATATAAGTACTCATACATCACACTAGCATAGTTAAGGTGCTCATAGTTCACACACAGACAACCACACACTCGCTTACGCGACTAGACCTTATCGAGAGACAGTATTTGACCTACACAGTGAGACACGACTCTACCTCGCCATCTATTCAAACTCTGATACTCGTAGTGAAAGACTATTAGTCACGCACAGATTACGCAATCTGAGTCCATACTCTCTCTGTACATATCACACAACACACTGGCACTTAGCGTAATTTCGTCTTCTAAAGCACTTCCTAGGCTTTATTGTACCTCCTGACTTTCCTGAGCTGTGTAGAAGTGTCTCAATACTATCTAGTGCATAGTGCGACAACTTATGTCATCTCTACTTGGCACTCTCTCCTCTATCGCCTATCTCTTTGATCTCTGACATCACAAGGCGAACCTACCACCACTGTGTTTTGGTAGAACAGACACACTACTACACACAACAAAGAGACTCTAATCATTACAGCGCAGAACAGCTTCACTTCCTCAAACACAGAACCTCATATCGCGCAATTACACAACATTCCAACTGGCAACTTCCACACAACAACCTCTCTCATACACACACCCTCTCTCTACTTATCTCCTTATACATCACTCTATCCTCGCCATCGTTCAAGAAGACTAAACTCTGCAATCGCAGATAGGACATCAAGTCACGAACACTCAGAAAACTTAACAGCAGATTTCATTCAGACACCCTCACATCCCAATGTGCCTAGTCGCGATCCCAAACTGTACTTCATCCTATGACTCTAGCACAATCACAGTACTTTGCATCTGCAGAGACTGATGAAACTCTCACAGCTTTCCATCCGGTATCAGTACGGCGGTGGTACAACAGAGCACACAGCATCATCGTCAAAGACGCCGATGATTACATGACAGTCAATTCTGCATGAAGGAGTATCTCCACTCTGAATACAACAAAGTGAGAGAAACATTTCTCACTTACTCTACTCTTAGCGACGGAGGAAAAGACATGCGTGTGTTCTCAACACACACACTCGTCTAAAGATAGCACTCACAACACAGATCCTTCTAAAATCTGTTCGATCCTCACACACTTCTCTATTGACACACTGCAGTATACCTGCAAATAATGCGTGAGTCGCGATGTGAGCGCGAGAGACGCTAACACAAGGAAGTTGTGTATCTATACTTCGCGCGACGGTATAATGACACACGACAGCGCTCAGATGCCAACACGCATCTACCTAAACCGGATCACACCACAAGACACACTCCTACTCTCTCTCTACAACTCATTACAACCGGACATAGCCCAAGGACACCACATGGCTAGATATACGCTCGCAAGCATGTGAAGCAACATTCATCCCCATGACTGCATAGTGTACACTCAAGATAGGTTTGGAATTAACAAACACATGACAGCACGAGCCGTTACACACACACAGTTCACGTTGTATCAACTAGAAAGAACTGACACACTTGACAAAGACACTGATGTATATTAGTTCTACAGCCACTAAGGAAGAGACGCGTTCACTAGAGATTTAACATATGTTTTGGGATTCGAGACCCAAACAAGCTCGTACATCAACGGATATATGCAGCTGATGAACATCCGAACTGAACACGACACCTTCCAGTGGTTGTGGTCTTTATCACAGTTTTCATCAGAATAGTAACATAGTCGATTAGGGAGAGAAGAGTGCATTGATTTTCAACTTGGAAAGAAAGTTTTCCAACGCGACTCAGTTAATCTTACTCGCACCACAATTTCTTTTCTAGAATTGAAAAATGCACAAAATGCGTTCTCCAACATCTATACCCGTGCATGGAATAATATACAAGAATAAGCAAGATAGAGAAAAGGGTGATGAAACATTCAATATTCATAAGTTTTGTGATGCAACACGAAACAGAGTATTAGAAGGTCTAAAAGTTACAATAATATGTTAAGTATGGCTATAAATAAAAAGATCATCATCGAAGTAGAGGTTGAGTATCTAAAATTTGTTTGAAGAAGAAATTGAAGTGAGATTGAATATCGCACCCAGATGAGAAGATGGAGATGTATGTGAATAGAAGACCCATGTTGGACCACGAAGAGAACGCCCCAGAATAATCGGACCCTTAATGGGGAGATTGTTAGTTGCAAAACAAAAAAAGTGCGATTATGGTGGTTTAATAATATTAGTCACTAGTCCTTTATTTTTAAGAAAAAATTAGCGATGTAATAAGGTCTATTATGCTAAAAAAAGAAATAGCATAATTACCAAGTATAAGGGCCTAGAAGTGAAACAAATAAAATAAAGGAAGGAAGCTTCCTTCCCTCTCCTATAAATGCCCTTCCTAATCACCGTTAGAAGGAAACCTTGTAAAAAACATTTTCCAATTTATTATCATTTGAAAATTAAATACTTCCATTCTGTACTATTCTCTCTAAGCTTTCATGATTGATATGTATGAATCAAGATAACAAGACCTAAACAATGTGTGGTGTGTAATATATAAATATATATATATATATATATATATAATATATATAATATATAAATGTAAATATATATATAAATTATAAATATATATAATATAGTATATATAAACATTAGAAAAATAAAAGAATGGAAGCTTCCTTCCCTCTCCTATAAATACCTTTCCTAATCACCATTAGAAGGGTAAGCCTTATAATAATCTTTTCAATTTTTAAAATCGTCATTTTTAAAACCCTCGCGAAACGTACAATTTAAATTTATCCGTTATATAATCGAGAAATCAACGACTCTGTATTCGGGCCTTGAGTGCCTAATTATTTTTATTTTTATAATAATTGTTTTTTTTGTGTTTTAAATTGCACCCGAGACAAAACTTGCGTTTGTATAGAAATAACGAACTAGGATATATAATTGGGCCCGGAAACAAAAGTGATACAATGATTATCAATCAAAGCCCAACCAAGCCCACCTCATATGGGGAGCCGGTTTATAAGCAAAACAAACGCCCCTTTTATAAAAAAAATAAAAAATATGATTTGGAAGTATTACTAGTAATTATCCTCCCTATAAATAATCCTCTTACCTTATTCAAGTCCCTTATATAAAAAAACACACACAAACGCAGACATAAGAAACCAAACGACTTTTTTTTAATCCCCCTCCCTACTGTTCATCGTCTGCTTCTCCAAAACCACCAAAAATCTTCAATCTTAATTCCTAAAATCCATTCTATTCAATCTCAAATCATTCCTACATAAACCCCCATCATCCTTTTCAATTAAAAACCACCATGCAAGTGTTTTGAGAGATCTTGATTTTTGAAGATCGTGAGGTTTTAGGGTTTTTACTTGTTTGAAGGCTACAAGAATATAAAGGGATTGAATTAAAAGTGATTGTGAGCAAGATTTGGGGTTTTAAAAAGTTAAGGGTTTGTTATCTAGGGGTGTTTGTTGCTGCGATTTAGAACACAACCCATATAGGGTTTGTGTTTGATCTTTTACCTCCATTTATTTGAGTTGTAAGTTATCTCTTAAAACCCTAACTCATTGATTAAGTTTTTATGAAAGTGCATGTTCTTGATTTTGATTTTTATGATCATGCATGTGCTTTTTATAATTGATCTTGGATTAATCTTGAATAAGGATGATATGGATTAGTAGTTATGGTACCTTGTTATATTTTGGCCTTGTGATGGATCAATTGAGGATTTGGAAGTGTTTTGGATTGAATTGGAAGGGTAAATAGC